>JBBYHM010000026.1:19317668-19332548 GCA_038381775.1 Adansonia rubrostipa
TCTAACGTGTAGGATTAGGTTTATATCTCAAAGAGGGAATAGAAGAGGGGAAATGATCCTCTCCAATACTAAAAGGTAGTGGAGATGTCCACTGCTTTTATCCTAGGCCGATGAATGCACAATGTAGTTACTGTGACTGAAAGTTTAATGACCTTGAATTGAGTAGAAAGATAGATGAAAATTAAGGAAAGTTAAAATGATGTGGACAAACTGGGAACTTAGGCTTGTTTAAAAGTAAACGTGTCAATCTACCGTAGCAAAGGATTTTTTTTTTTTGGTCATAGAAGAAATTCCAACTGAATTGTTACTGTAACAATTCCCTCATCTTCCAATAATAGTGTTACAAAGAATAAATGACCAGCATATTTATGCATACATGCATGCAAGGGAGCAGAGCAACCATAAAACTTGTTTTCTCACAATTGATGACTAAATGGGTTGCACCTATGTTACACAAATTCGAGTGTGAGTATCGCATATAGGTACGCGTTTGACATAGGTATGTTTAATTTTTTTTTTTAAAGTTTTTCACGTATTTAGAGGATCTTTGGATGGGTCATAACCCCATATCCATATTCAAAAATATGTTGGATGTGAATATTTACAAGAAAAATGAAATGTCGGAACAATATAGGCTAGCACCAAGTTCAAGCTCACGGCTATGGCTAAACTCGGTACTGCCTGGTTTAGAAGGTGAGTTCTTCAATCAAAATGTGTTCTAAAATGACAAAGCAAACTCAAAACATCTAAGAAAATACTAATTACAGTTAATTGCAAGCATAAATCGATGCCTTTATTTCCTTCAGATCTTCACATCATGAAACATAAAAGCATGCAACAAACATGTCAGGAACTTATCTTTGCTTATTATTTCCATAAGTTAGAAAACATAAAGAATGCCTTACTCTATTATTTTTAGTGTTTTCACAAAGCCGGCCTTTTTTGAAGATGATTGCGAAAGGAATTTAAACCAAATTATTCCTAGAATTACAAGCACTACAGACACTGGGCTTCTTACCTTTTCCTTCTCTTGGGACTTAAAATGAAGTCGTCATCGTCTTCATCACTATCATCGTTGATTCTTTTCTTGGCTTTTACATCTCCATTCTTCGAGGCTGCCAGCTGCTGCTTCTGCGAACTCTCAGGTTTGCTGCTTGGTTTCGAAGATTTAATCGCGGTGCCAGTCCGAAGTTGCGTCTGCCTTCTCTGCTTCTTTTCATATGCTTTTCGGGCTTTTTCAGGGGACAACAAGCCATGTTCCATCATCCTGCAAATCGACCCACGTTATTTCTTCTCTACAAATAAGCTCTATTTCACAAGTAAGAAATATAATTTATCAGCCAGAATGTTCTTATAACGTTGTTTTAAAAGAGTGACCCATTCTTTGGATACTCATCGGGTATGCTTCATCCAACATATATTTCGCAAATACCCTTTAGATTAACTGGAGTCCTTTAACCAATTTAACGTTGTTTGAAAGAAGTATTATTACTAGAAAGAAGCCTCACCAAAATTCTGCCATTTCACTTGTTGGTATTTGTTTTGACAAAGACTCGTAAAATATTCGCAGCGGTTCTCTGTGTCCGGGAAAAAAGAGGAAAAAAAAACATTGAATAACGTCAATTATCTGAGACATGTTTCTCGACAAATGCAGAGATTTGAGATTATATGAAGACAACCTCTTCAGGAGGATCATGTTTCTGGCCAGGCAAACTATAAACCTTCTTCTCCCTAACTCTAGTTTTTGTGTTTGTACTGGTTTTTGATGAACTTGAACTTACTTTTGATTTTACCTTCAAAATTAATAACCAAAAAAAAAAGTGAATTGCATACATCTTGGGAGAGAACAGACACACCTTTAGATGTTCACTACCAAAATGCATAGAGATATACTGTCAAATCTCCTATTCATCAAACATTAATTAAATTCATTGACCAAAAAACCCACACGAGAATCAACCAAATTATTCCAACACATGCCAAATCAGGACCAATCAAACTTAGAATCGATCCAAACTTAGAAACTAACAATTCACAGGGGAAAAAAAAAAAAAAGAAAAGAAACCCAAATCATCAAATTGAGAAACAATTAATAAAACACCAACAAATCTAAATAAAATTTAATTTAAAAAGGAAATTTCGAGATGGGGCACACCTCTGTTTTTGTTACGACAGTTGACACAGACTTTTGCTTAGCATCAAAAGGCTGTTTGCTGGAGCTTTCAAGCTTCTTCTTGTTCCTAGCAGTATCAAACTTTCCCTTCGAAGAAACATCTTGACCACTGCTCTTGACCTTAACTAAATTGGCCTTGGCCTCTGTGGCCATTCCTAGAAACTTTTGTTAGCTTTCAGACTTCAATTTTTCGCTAATAGGCTAACCTGATCTAATCACATCAAATCCCTCCTCCTTCTACTTCCCTTAACTGAAGGATCTGTTTAAAAATATATATATAATAATAAAAAAAGTAGGTTAATATGAAGATTAAAAAAAAGAGAGCTTCAAACTTTTGCAGGTTATTGTCGTTTAACGACTCTTTAAGGTTGTCAGTTCTTAGATTACATGCCTTTCCTACGGTAATACGAGGTTATTGTCGTCTAACTTCGCCTCCCTTTCGTTTCTTTGGTAAGTTTTCTTATCATTTTTTTGTATTTACATATTTATCCTTTGCACTAACTTTCATGTAACGGACGGTTAGAACATGTCCTTGGATAGTGCTCGGTTGGTACACGTGGTGGAAAACCCAGCGTTTCGCTGGGAAAATAATCTTAGACCTTGTCAAAAAGTTCGATGTATTGCAATTATTCATTTATCATGATCCATATGATTTGCTCCAAATTTCATGAATTTCATTTTACTACATAAATTATAGGAAAAAAATATATATATATATATATAATGATCGAATTAATTAAATATTAGTGTATTATTATTTTTTTATGTATCACCAAAGTAAATTTTAAGAAAAATGTTAATTATTAGCAGCGCTAATGATATAGTATTATTTTTCATAAAAATAATGCATTAAGTGTAATATTTTTTTAAAACGATAATAATGATATTTTAAATTTTTTTACTAAGTTAAAAAAATAATTTATTAATTTCACTTTTTTTTTTGGGGAGAACTGTCTTAATCAATGCCTAGTGCCTACTTATACTGATTATCAATTTTTTAATAAAATAATCTTTAACTAGTAACCATAAGAATCCTTAAATCCTTATTTTACACGGGTTTGTAATTTTACCGAGTTTTATTGTAATTAGTGAACCTGTCTCCTTGTACCGTCGGAATCAAAACATTTTGGACCAGAAAGCTATATTATTCCTGCAATACCGAAAACTGGTCTGACAAGAACTCGTTTCTTTTTATCAACGGAATCAAAACAGGTTGGACCAACAAAAAAAAAACTTCAATTGAATTCATCACCATAAAGTGGCCGCCTGTTTTAATGATCCTTCGCTTGGAAATACAAACGCATTTTCCAGGCATTGGCAATTATACGAGACAACAAAGTATTGATTTTATCTGGAATTCTACTTATTAATAACGCATGAATAATAACCAAGAAAGGGTAAAACGCGTTTTAAAACTTCTTGATTTGGAATTATAAACCAATGAGTTACCACTAAATGATTGTTGGACTTCCACGGTACCTTGGTGGAATTCAAACGGCAAGCAAACATGCTACCTGTTAATGTTTATATTCGACACAGATTCGCCTATACTGTGTGCCGTGGCTCTTTCACTCACTCTGAACTGTAACAACAAAATAAAACAATTTCGAGCAATACCACATTAGCATAAAAAACTATATTGCTCAAACTCTTCATTTAATTTGGAGCACGTGTTTAACACCTATATCTGATACATGTTAAGACATAAGTATGGGGATATAATCCTTTAATGACCCTCTAAATATATGAAAATCTTGAAAAAAATTTGAAAATTATTAGTGTCTGACACTCATATCTGAGCTTAACATAGATAGAAAAAAAAAAGGTTAAGAACCTGGAAAACAATCTATTGATAACATTCTCTTTTACCTAAAAAAGTTTGTGGTTCTCACTCACATGGGCTATGTTACCCAAACTCGGGAGTGTTGGATATGACCATGTGTCAAACATGAGGTCTTTTCATATATTTGGAGGATCATACCTCCATACTCATATCTAAATATGTTGTATCAAACACAAATGCCAGACGGATACATTAGAGAAAACGAAGAGTCTGAAAATGCAGTACATGGATGAACAATATGTAACGACTGTATTTAAGCTCTATATTTCATACCGAGGTGTGAATAGAGCCCAAAAATATAAAAAGAAGTAACAGTGTTTCAAATTTCAATTCAAAACAAACGGTAATTGACTGGAAAAATGTTGCAATAAATGACTAGAAAGAACAAAATTGAAGTGATGTAATTACCTCAAACCGTCTAAGGTATAAACCTCCGAGATCCATACTCCAAATGGATATTAAAAAAAATATCTTCATATCAACTTCAATATTAGCAGTGACTGCTATTCATCAATTAAACTCTTCTGACATCCACTGGCAAATGAGGGACAATTATATAAAGTCAAGCAAATAAAATTACAACTAAATGTATAGTTATATAAACAATAACAAACTGACAGAATCTCTGTAAACTGATAAGATAGTGCCAGTACCTGAAACTCTAGATTATAGCACTTTTTCAGATTCTGGTGGACGCAGGTACCTAGATTCAAATTGATCCAGGTAAACATCCAGGGCTTTGATCCAAATTTATGAAGTAATGAGAAAAGAAAGCAAATGCATCCTGAATTAAATAAGATACAAGGTCAAAACAACTGTATCACACAAACGAAACTTTATCATGTACAAACAGAAGAATGGAGAAAACACTTTACACATCATCCATCGAACAATTAAACATGAAACTGGCTTAACCATTGTCCCCATGCATGCAGAAAAAACCAGGCTTTGATGGGCCACACTCCAATACAATCCCCACATATTTGCTCTCTCGTGGTCTCCTCATGGGAAGCATATAATACGATCTGCCATCTCTCAGCAAAGATCTTGAGCTATCCAAAGTCCGAACTTCATGATACTTAAATTTTATCAGCTCTGGGTCCCCTAAAATCCAAAGCCAAAATCACAACCTGAGCTTAGCTATACATATAGAGATATCAATTCACTCCCTAGAAAGTAGAAATTCATTCAAAATAATTTATAATATGATGAAATAGTTTTCTAAAGATGTCTCTCTATACCAATCACTTAGTTGAAGATATTCTGTGAAACGATGGCATCCAGCTACTTGAAGCACCAGTCTTGTTCCCAAGTCCACGGCCATTATTTGTAGCTTCAGTTGGCCCCTCTACTTTGGGTAGATTCTTCTTTGAGGCACCAGGAAGAGCAAATGAAGTGGATGGTATTGCTGTACTGCTCCCCATCTGAAACAGCATTCCCAACAGCAGTTATTTAAATTGACCGACTACTGGATGAAGTTACATCATACTAAAACTAGCAAACAGAAATGGCAAGAACCAAAACCACTTTAAAATATGCCATGTTAATTTCAATTCATTTCACTTTCTATATTTAAACAGGCACATTATAAGTATACATGAAACACGATATAACATGCTTCATCAGGCTACTTACGTGTTTCTCACTCATATTTTGACTAACCGATGGTCTAAACTGCATACGAACATCTGGACGACCAAGGTTACTTGGTCCTCTGTGCCCCATAGCTTCACCCGAATAAGAAGCATCCTTGATTCCTGGAATTCAAAAATAAGGCAGACGTGTTTCATAAAAGACAATATCCAAAATGAGTTAAAAATGAGAAATGTCTTCCACGGGAGGTAACTGTTGGGAACCCTAACTAACTAGAATCTATGAAAGATGGAAACTACAGCAGAAATGCCCCACGCTCTATAAGATGGAAGCAACTACAAGATACCAAATTGAAAAAATTGTCAAAAAAATTATGATCAAATGCTTGAAGCACTTACCTTTAAGCTTATCCATAGTCATTGCTTGACTGTTACTTGTTCCAGAAAAAGGCTGCAAATCCTGAAAAAAAAAATCAGGAGAAACAATTATAATCGTATAAGACCGAGTAAAGCAACTGGCCGTAATATGAAACAGCCTCCAAACTTCAGCTATGAACAAATTACTCTTGATACATTTTTGGTTGAAAAACTTCATGGAATACTTGGGCCAAAAAAAAAAAATTAATAAGATGCAAGTCTTTTAATTTGCTGATTCAAAGAGAAAAGAAGAATAGTTGAACCCAAAAAAAGGGAAAAGAATAGCAACAAAAAGGAGTTAAAAATATACTAACAGATGATTGGGGATGTGTCTTTGTCCTTTGCGTCTGCTGGTACTTGAGAATTGTCCAGTCAAATATGTAATCAAACTCATATCCTGCAACATAGAATACATGGAAATTGAAAACCAGAAAATGCAAATATCAATTCGATGTTTGTCCATACAAATACATGATGTTGAAATCACTGCCAGACAGGACACAAAATAAAAGATGGTCTAGAAATCTATGTTCATCAAGTATTATTTCTTGTTAACATAGCAACCCAAACGTGCAACACAATGGAGAGAACATGAGGAAAATGGTGAACTTAAGTTGATCATTACCTTCCCGAGTAAACAAATCTTGAAACAGACGCTTCAAGAATCCATAATCAGGCCTCTGATCAAATGTTAAAGAGTGGCAATAGTGAAAGTACGATGCAAACTCCACAGGGTGTGACTTGCACAAGACCTTTTGAACATGAAACAAAATGATAGGTAGGCATTGATCAACAACTGATGCTAAAACAATTTTTCTTTCATGGAAGGGAAGATATCTCAGAAGGAAATACCTCTATTGGTGTTGATAGCTTCTTCTCGCATATTTTATCATACTTCTGCTTCTTTGTAGCAGCTTTTAGACCCTGCCAAGGAAGGCTAAATGCAGAAATTAACAAAATCAGTCGGACTTATACAGTCAGAATCGCTGTGCTACAGAACATTTGAATATATGAAGTCATCAAGATGAATAAAGTACAGATTAAAGCAAAATCAAGGCTCTTACAAGCCCAACCACAACCTCTAACATACTTAAGTCATGGAAGGGGAATGGAAATTGAATTGGGGCATACCTTCCTCTCAAGAAATACAAAAGAACATAGCCAAGTGATTCCAAATCATCCCGACGGCTTTGCTCTGTGGAGATTAAAGAGAGAACCAAGACAACTTTAGAGCTCTGCCTTGTATGAATAAGAAAAAAAGAAAAAAACAACAACTCTTACCGATTCCAAGATGAGTATTACAACTAGCATATCGTGCAGTTCCTGTTAAATTTTTATTCTCCCTGCAAGAGTTATCAAGAGAAAAATCACTACTTAGCCAGGGAAAAATAAATAAAAGAAAAAAAAAAGTAGTAAATGGATAAAAAAAAAAATGCTGAAAACTGAAATTACTTTACAGGCTCAAGCTAGAAATCAAAATGGATCAGAAACAGAGCCTCATTGACTAAATTTGTCTACTAATCATGTTAATAAGGAAAGCCAACCAGATATTAAGCAAGAACTTGGTAATTGGATTCCTACCTGTAGGGAATATGTCGATTTGTGTTGGGATCACGATATCTTTTGGCAAGACCAAAGTCAATGATGTAGACCTGATGAAGGGAAAAAACTTAGAGAAAATTTATAAAAAAAAAAAAATGAAAGTAAAATAAGAGAAGTATTACCTATGCCAATCAAGCAATGAAGAAATATACCTGATTTGCTTTCCTGCCAAGACCCATGAGGAAATTATCTGGTTTGATGTCTCTATGCAGAAACCCCTTAGCATGCATAAATTCTATTCTGGTAATCTACACCTCATCAAAGGAAAAAAAAATGTTCAGATAAAGCAATATGCAAATAACAACATCAACAGAAACTAGCCAATTGTTATATAAAAATGAAGATCTGGAAACTCTTATTTGCAAATTCTTTATCTGATTACCATTTGATCAGCTAACATTAAGACTGTTTTCAATGAAAACTTTCTCCCACAGTAGACAAACAAGTCTTCCAGGCTCGGTCCTAGCAAGTCAAGAACAAGCACATTATCTTCCCCATTTACTCCACACCATTTTATTTGAGCAATACCACCTAAAACGGAATAAACTGCGTAAGTATCAACATTTATACAAAACTTTGCATTCTCAACATTAAACTACCAAAAGCTTTTACTTACTTCCTCCTTGAAGAATATTATACAGCTTGGCTTCATATAGCAATTGCGGATGTTTTGTCTGCCTGTTTTCCTGCAACCAACAGAAAAGCAAATCTTAATAATTTACATCAATTCAGTTTTATTCTCTTCAGAAAGTAGTTTCTTCTTCAAAATGATGAAACCTAGAAGCTATTATTCAAGTATAAAATCAAGCTGCAAAATCAATTCTATAAATTCAACAAAATATTTGAATAATTTTGATATCTCTTCCCAAATTACCCAAAATTAAAAAAAAAAAATTACAAAACAGATAAAATTTTGTGTTACACATTTCAATATCCACCTAAAAATCTTAATATCAAAACTGAAAGTTTCTTTTAAAAACATTCATAGCGAAAAAAAAAAAAAAACAAAAAACAAAACTTGCTAACAGATTTGAAGTGAAGACTTACAATCTTTACAGCGACAGTTTCACCCGTGTCAATATGAGTAGCTGAAACAAATCAAAACCAAAAGGAAAGCAAAAGTAAAAGAAAGCATATATTAAAATTATAAATTTGAGATGGATTAACACAATAAAAAAAAAATACAGCTAAAAACAATTACCGAGAAAGATTTCACCAAACGATCCACTTCCGATTTTGCGACCGAGCTTGTACTTCTCTCCGACGATCCTCTCCATATATCAGCTGGATTTCTTTTTCTCTCTATCTGTTTCTCGATTTTCCCGAGAATCAGTTGATTTGTGGTTGGATTTGTGAAAGAGAGAGTGAAAATTAGGGCAAGCAATTGAGTGAATTGATAAAGCGAAAAGGAAGAGTTTTAGAGATCGAGGGGGAACGAAGTGGAGAAGGGAAAATGGTGACCTTTTCTGCGGAGGGTGTTTTGGGGATTTCGCTTAATTTTGATAGATTTTCCCACGAGGATGACGAAAGCGAAATGGAAGTCGCAAACAGGAAAAAAAAAAAAAAAAAAAAGGATAAGGGAGCGTTCTAAAATTTCAGAGAACGAGAGAGAGGTAAAAAAAAAAAAAAGATTGGGCCGAATTTGTAATTAGAGAAGTTAAGGGGTATTCATTCAAAATTTCAAAGTCTTTATTATTATTATTATAATTTTTTACAAGAGCTTTGCCGTATAATTTGTATATTAGAAATACTCATAGATCAAGTTAGATTGAGTTTACGTATAGTATTAATATCAAATATATTTATTTAAATTCGGTTATGTCTAAAATATGGATTTTGAATTTTGCTTAATTTTGCCCACTTTTATAGATGAACAATCTCAGCCTGTTTCGGCTAGTACATATTATTTTTTATTATTTATTTTTTAAAATATATATTTTTAAAATTTAAAATTTATTAATTTAATATTTTTGGTTTTTATTAAGCTAAAATATATAATAATTTAACTTAATTTTAATTTTTATACATAATATTACATATATTTTTTTATATGATAAAAATTACATAATATATAAAATATAAAATTAATTTATATTATGTAATAATAAAATGGGTGAGTCGAGTAGGGATTAGGTTTTGAAAGTTAGAGGTAAAGTATGACCTATTTTTTAATCGAGTCTAAGTTTTTAGCCGAAATTCACTTTTTGAGCATAATATTTTTATCTAAACCTTTTCAAATATCATATAAGTGTTCGGGCTTAGGCAAGTCTATTGTATATGAATTTTTATTGGTTATATAGTGGTAGGAAAATAGTTTGATCCAAATATTTTTTTATTTAAAAATTAGAAATTTTAATTAAAAAATATAATCAAATGCCTAGATATTCATTTAAAAATCAAAATTAATATATTCATTATTTTCTCTTTTTTAATTGTTAATATAAAAATCACAAATTGAGCCATTAATTAGTATATAATTAGTTGAGTGGAGTCACTGTTGAAAACTTGGACCGGATTGAAAAATTGGACAAGTTTAATAAAAAATTAAGGGATCAATTGGAAAATTTTGATAAAAAAATTAAAGATTTGTCTGATGAATTGATAAAAAGAGGATAATCAATAAAAAAAAATCATATTAAACTTATAAAAAATGATTTTAAATTTATTTTATAATTTTTTATTAAAAAAATTTATAAAATGATAAGATTTAAACTTTTAACTCTTTAATTATATATATTAAAGACTATAATTAAATCAAATACATATTTTTAATTAAATATTTATAATATTTAATATTTAGTTAATATAGAAACTATAAATCAGTTCAATGGTAATAAAAAAATCCCATCGAATTGATTTCGATTTTATTCGTATAGAGAAACTTTTTTGTTTCAAAAAAAATATATATATATATATATAAAAGGGTTATTTAGTGGGTGATGCATGGTGCACTTCGTTTTTATAACTGGAAAATCATTCACATTTATGCTTTGCTTAGTCATAGATTCCAAACAAAATAATTAAAATAAAAGGATATCATCAAATATTGGTATCAAATTTCCTTTTTTTTTTATTCTAATTACTTTCTCAATTGTAGTATATAGTACTGCATCAAGCAAGTAAACAACCCCATAGCCAGGAAAGTAAGCTAAGAAAAGCGAAGAACAATCAATGGAAACTTCTTTAGATGGAAAGAACACGATCAGAGAACCCTTCCTGACAGCGCCGACCTCAAAGGGTGGCTTCAAAACCTTGCCTTTCATCTTAGGTACGCCCCTCAAAACTTTGCATGGTGATTTTTATAAATGTTTGATTTTTTTTTTTTTCAATTTTCATGCAACTTTGTGATAGCAAGCGAGGCGTTAGAAAGGATGGCGAGTGTGGGGTTAGCTCCAACCATGATATTGTATTTGACGAGAGAATTTGGCATGGAAACTGCTAAAGCAGCCAATGTGATCTTCTTCTGGTCAGCTGCCAACAACTTCACCCCAACCATTGGTGCTTTCCTTGCGGATTCTTATCTGGGAAAGTACCGGATGATCGGATTTGGATCCATTCTTAGTTTTCTGGTAAATCAATCCTCTTGAAAAAACATCAACTTTCTTCCGTCTTGATACTTCAATTTTGTTGTTAGGTTGAAGTTGGCGTATAATGTTGTCACTTGACAATTTGTTAATGTTGGTCCCAATTATTGGTGGGGGAAGCCATTTCACTTTCATTCCATGTTCCAATATGGAAAATAACGTAATTCATTTTGTCAGGTCCTGCTTGTATTTGTTCAACCCAAATGTTCACTTTTGTGTTTGAATATTGTAACAATATAATCCATTAATGTAACCAAAAGTAAAAAAAGGTTTCGGGACTGCTCCATCCAGGAGTTCCTAATAAAAATTTTCCATTTTTTAAGCAGAGATATGGTGCCATTATTGAAAGGAATCTCTATTTTTTTTCATTATTATAAACCAATGTTACTCTAATTCGGTGAGAGCGTAGGATACCCATATGTGTTTACAAGTCTTATTTTTCTTTATATTTGGACGATTTTTGGAGGATTATATTTTTATACTCATCTCTTTATTTGTGTCGGCCATGAATGTCGAACATGATTAGGATCAACATAGTTAGTAACTCGATTATCTTTTCATGTTAGGGGATGTTACTGTTATGGTTAACAGCCATGTTTCAGCAGGCAAGGCCATTCTGTGACCAATTTAACGGCATTTGTGAATCTCCCACAACGCCCCAACCGCTACTCTTATATTTTTCCTTAGGCCTAATGTCTGCTGGAGCCGGTGGTATAAGATCATCTTGCTTAGCCTTCGGTGCAGATCAGTTGGAAAATCGAAACAACCTGGGAAATGCCAAAACCTTACAGAGTTTCTTCGGGTGGTACTATGCAACCGTCTCGTTTTCGGCTCTCATTGCTGTAACTTGCATCGTCTACATTCAAGATTACTTTGGGTGGAAAATTGGTTTCGGGATTCCTGTCATCTTAATGTTCATGTCAGCTCTTTCTTTCTTCTTGGCATCTTCTTTGTACATCAGGTTGAAAGCCAGGACAAGTTTGTTCACTGGTTTTGCTCAAGTTCTAGTGGCCTCTTTTAGAAATAGACACATTGACTTAGCCACAACTAACGTCTGCCATTTCAGAAAGGGATCAATGCTTCATGTGCCAAGTGAAAAACTTAGGTATCATATCACAATATCTTTTACATTGTCTTAAGAGGAGGCATCCAAAAAGTACAGTTTAAATCTCTTTGCAAAATTGCAAACCTTTCCCTTCATGTTGCTCCGACTTTTTATTTTTATTGAAGTGTCATGTTTGACACTCGCATAAGACACATATCTAGATATTGGTAAAAAGATATGACCCTCTATGAATCCTTCAAATACATAAAAAAATCTAAAAAAAATTAAATGTATCCATATAAGATACATACCCATAACTGACACTCACGTCCAAGTCCATATAACATAGGGACTATATCCTCTGACTTTGTTATTTTCTTTTTAATCTATCCAGGTTTCTGAATAAAGCTTGCGTGCTAAAAAATCCTCAACAGGACTTAACCTTGAACGGAAATGCTTCAAACCCCTGGAGTCTCTGTACAGTAGATCAAGTAGAGGAGCTAAAAGCATTGATCAGGGTGATCCCACTTTGCTCCGCGGGAATCATGATGTCATTGACCATTGTTCAAAGGTCGTTCACAGTAATTCAAGCAAACACCATGGACCGACATATAATTCCGAAGTTTGAACTTCCAGCAGCTTCATTTGGCATGTTTATGCTAATCTCTCTGGTATTATGGATCGCTTTTTATGATCGGATAGCTCTTCCTTTAGCTTCGAAAATCAAAGGGAAATCAGTTCGTCTTAGTTTGAAACAAAAAATGGGGATTGGTCTTCTTTGCTCTGGTGCATCCATGGTAGCATCAGCAATTGTAGAGTATATTCGTCGGGAAATCGCGATGCAAGAAGGAGTTTCGGATGAACCACAAGCCGTGGTTCACATGTCTGCACTATGGCTACTGCCATTTTATGTCCTGGGTGGTTTGGCTGAGGCTTTCAATGGACTTGGACAAATCGAATTCTGTTACACTGAATTACCTAAAACCATGTCAAGCATCGCCGCCAATCTTTCCGGTTTAGGAGCCTTTACTGCAAGTCTAGTGGCAAGTTTTATAACAAGCACAGTTGATGATGTTACTAAAAGAGGAGGGGAAAGTTGGGTTTCCAGCAATATCAATAAAGGACATTATGATTACTACTATTGGCTCCTGGCTGGCTTGAACATGCTTAATTTTATTTATTTTCTTGCCTGCAGCAAAGCTTATGGTCCCTGTCAAGGTGATAATGAGAGTCAGGCTCAGGAATCCGGAAAAGGAAATCCTGGGATGATAGATGATTGTTAAGTGAATACACATAGAAATAAAAGTTTCAATATATATATATATATATATCGTAATTCTCCATTTGGACTTCTAATCAGGAAAATTTCCCGGTCTGTCGTATACTTGTATGTTGCATCTTTATTTCATCTCTTCTTCTATAATCTCAAGCGTGTAAATGGGAAATTTTGAAAGAAAATATAAGTTACGTTGCTCCGACTCTTTATTATTTTTGAAATATTTATGTTTGTTACTTGTATTTGATGTATACTTAAAAAAAATAAAATATATTTATATCAGATACATATTCGTATCCAACGTTCATACCTAAGTCTAAGTACTGTAACTCAAAGCAAAAGCGAAGCTAACAAGTAAATAATTAAAGTTGCTTTGAGTTTTACTCCGAAGAATAACTAAACCAGAATGACAGCCAAAGTAACATTACAAGCCTGTATTAATACAAGGATGCATTTCATATGGCCATCATTTCCTAACTAGTACCTACTTTTGGATTTAACCATATAAGTATATGTATCACAAGAAATAATATAATGATAAAGTATAGCATCGATCCTATGAGGAATTAATTATTATTAAAATTAAAATAACTTAATTTTATCTAAACAACTAATTAAAATATTTTAAAATTAAATTAAAATTAACTAAATCAGTGAAGCAAGTAAAATAAATATGGTTTACTTAATTAACGAGAAAAGCCTAGGATTACAATTTCTTTTGACATTTCATTTGAATTTGTTCTACCCTTTTAACTTGATTAGTGACAATGAGCTGTTAATATAGAGTTTTAATTTATTTATAAGTATTTTTCAATGGTCTTATAAAAATAAGTCTTTTAACTAATTTACTATATTCTTATGCAAATTGAATTGAAAAAAAAAACTCATTAAGCTTATACTCTAATTTGATTACATATGACCTGCTCATATATTCTTATCTAACATGCAGATCAATTCATCATAATAAATAAATGTGAAACATAGGTCATTCAATCTAAGTCTAAATGCAAAATTTCCTTTTTTCAAGTTCATTATGGTTACCAAATTAATTTAATTGGTGGCCAAACAATTAGAAGCATTAAAAGCAAAATTAAACAAATAATTTAAATATCATTAAATCAAAAAGAGAAAAAAAAATAATTCAAATTACATGTTGAGTTTTATTGCAACTCTTAAAAAATAAATTTAGTTCATATTAATTAAATAAATACAAAACAATGCGGCTTTATTATCATAAACATTATAATAAAGATAAAGAGATTAAAAGAAAGAAAAAAATTAAGAGTTGTCAGGTCTTAGTCTTCTAACATCTCTAATCTTTCTTTAATTGTAAGGTATTGATGGCTAC
>JBBYHM010000026.1:19365804-19385051 GCA_038381775.1 Adansonia rubrostipa
GAGTTTGAGATTTAAATGATAAAATATGTTTAGCAATGGGGTTTTCTTGGAATGTAAGTCAAAAAAAATTTCAACCAAATGGAGGTAATTAAATTAGAGTTAATTTTTAATACATTATTAATAAAATTTTAAATTTTATAAATAAAATTAAAAAATTATTATATATTTTATTTTTTTAATATATATATATATATCATAAAGGTATGCATTATTCCATTAAATTTATTTGTAAAAGCGTATAATATTTACTAATGATAGATAAAATATTTTTTTCCCTAAAAACTAATGCTTGAAGAAAAAGTCAATAATCTTAAAATATGCCATGTAAGAGGATATAAAGATGAATTTGAATTTGGGAATAAAATAATAATAATTATAATAAAATAGCAGATGAGGAAAAAAAACATCATTCAAGCACGTGTTGAAAATGTACGTCGTGGATGCAACTTTTAGCTGTTGCTTTCAGATCATATATACATATAAACACGCATACATATCTACCCTATATAGCAAGGGAAATGAATCATTCAACATTTTCTCTGACTTTTTTATATATATAAATATATATTTTTGCTAAATAATTTAATAGGCTCATAAACTAGTTCTTACTAATCAAATACTAATATGTTGAAGAAAATTAAAATATAAATAAAAATGAAATACTTAAGAAGCAAACGTGGAAAATGAGGAAAACTATTTAAACTTATATCGAGAATTGAAAAAAAAAATCAATATAAAATTGCTTGAATAATAAATAAAATAATTTTGCAATTTTTTTTAGACATATAAGAAATATCTTACTAATCACTTTTAACTTTTGAAATTAATATATAATTCTTGGTTTTTCTTCTGTATACACTCAATTATAAAAAAAAAAAGGGAAAAAAATAGATTTTAGAGGCTTGGCAAATAGTATTAACAATAATTAATTTTGAATTAGCTACCATGATTGCACTTAAGTTGATTAATGATATAAAACATGGCTAGGGTTTGGAGACATGAGTAGCATAATCAACACAGATTCTTGAATATTAAAATATTAAAATACTTTGAATTATTTCATATTTTTTAAGTAAATTTTTATATTTTTAATATTTGAATAAGTTTTTATCTTTCGATTCATAACTAAGTATGTCTTTATATCAAATAAAAATTTTATTTATATTAAAGCTTATATATATATATATGTATAAATTAAAGGTTATAAAGTAAAAAATTAAAAATCAAATATTTAGTTAAGTATAATAAATATATATGAATTTATCTAAATAAAATGATACAATTCAAGGGATTTTTGTTATTTATTCATTATTGATTAATTGCTAATTAAACAAATGAATATCCTCATGATTAGCCAATAACAAAATGAAATATAATTAATTAGTAAAAAACACACATTTCTAGTAGATTGCTCGTTTGAGCAATTTGGTTTTGACATAATTGGTTTTTTTTTTTTTTCTTTTTATTTTTTAATGGGAACTGAAGTGATGGTGGAGATTTCTTCAAATGTTAAGAAAGAATGTAGAATAAGTTCTTAAATAAGAAAAGATTAGACAAGAGTTAAGATCCATAAGAATAAATGACTTTAAATTTGGGTATTCGAAATTGAAATTTCGAGCTCCTTAACTTGTAAAATGCATTTAGACAAAGAACTTTGTAAGCAGGCAAATAATATATATATATATATATATATATATAACTTACAAATGTTAAGCTCAAACTTTAAATTTATTAAGTATTATTTTTTAAAGATAATTACATGAAAAAAATAAAAAATTTAAAATAACTCGAATGAAATTGAGTTAATGAAGTAAAAACTTAAAAAAAATAAAGGATTAAATTGCCTTTAGATTGGGTTTGGACAATTCATCCAGCTTGTATTGAGCCAGATATATGTAAGCGTTTCTTTAACTAGGGTGGCATAGGCTAACTCGAATTATGGTTTAAGTAACAAAAATTATTTTTATTTAAATTTAATTATAAATAATAATATGAGACTAAATTTTTAATATTATTTTGAACAGTAATATTAGTTTTTGGATCAGCCGACTCGAGCCTAAACTTATCTACAAGGCAAGCTACTTGCGTTGCAAGCTTGACATTCTGAGGTTGGGTTTTGGACGTACCTTTTGTCAATTTGAGTTGACTTAACGTAAAGTGATATTTAATAATTAAAAAAATATTTAAATTTAATTACAAAATATAAATATTAATATAAAAATAATTTTTTTAAATTTTTTATCAATTATGAATCATAAATATAAGTAATATAAATAGGCTAGGTGCCTAGGTCGAAAATGAGTCTGTGCAAAGAGTCTAAATTTTTTTCAAATTGTGATCCGACTAAGCTAATGAATATCTCTACTTAATAAACCTAAGCAAACATTCGGATCACGATCCGACCCGTAAAGAACTTTGATTGTATGTAAGAGGCTTGATTTAGACATGGTTATTCTTAAAAGCTTCCTAAAAGGGGATTGTGAAGCGAAATTTTTGGTGGAGGTTTTAGTGAGCTTCCTAAAATGATGCCAATTAGTATTTAAGGCTCTAAATAATATACCATAACTTGTTTAGATTTACAAGGTAATCTTTCATTATATAAATATATAGCTTTTCGTAATTAATTTTAAAATTTGAAATATTTAAAGTAAAGCCAAAGATATCAATCTACGCTTAACAAACAGTTTAACACTACATTTTGGAAAGAGCACATTTACAAGGAGTTTTATATTAAATGAAAACAATTTTACATGATCCCACCATCATCGTTCAAACTGTGCAGGGTAAATGTAAATCGACGGTCAGAATTCCATAATTAATTGAATCATTCGGTAAATATGGTAAGATCAATTTATGGCCGAAAATAAGGAGAGAAGTAAATAAAATAATAAATAAATAAATAGAGAATTACTAGTACTACTTACCACTTTAAAAACACATACACTCACAAAAAGACTGGCTGTAAAGAAAAAAACTATAATTTATAAATAAGCTTAACTGTCAAAACAATAAAAGAATAAATTTATAATTTAAAAAATATATAAATATGAATGTGAATTATTTTTGAATTGCTGAGATATTTATTATTCATTGTATTTTAAAATTATAATTACAAATATTTATTCAATTTATAAGCAAAAATTTTTAATTTTACTATAATAATTTCATTTAAATGAACTTATACAATAACGAATAAAATATTCTAAGTTTTATGTCGAATTATTTTATATCATAATTTTAAAAAGTAAATGAATTTATTTTTTAAATAAAACATAATTAAAGTTTTTCAATAAATATTTTATTTTATAATTTTAATCTTATATTAATATTAAAAATAATAAATTTTAGACATTCATTAAAGTCATGGATGTAGAAATATATAAGTAATGTATCATTTTTTTAAAATATAATATAAGTAATGTATTAAATATAAAAAAAATTTGAATAAAATTTTTTAATTGGTGCTTATAAACACCGATTATACTTGACAATATTTGACACGATTACATAAATCTAAATCTATAAATTCAAAAAAATAAAATACTATATGAATATATTCTTGAAATCTACCTAATATAAATTATAAATGTATTAAAAATGATGTAAATATAAAAAACTTTAAACATGATTATATAAAATATAATCGTGTTTAATCATGTATATAATCATGTATATTTTATCGTGTTTAAAAAATTTTAAACACGATAAAATATATAAATATAATACAAAAATATAAATTATCAAATCTAACACCGATGACCTTAAGTTTTTTATTAATTTGACATGATTTAAACATATAATAAATTTTATATGTTAATATCAATTTTGATTAATATATTTTGTTAATTTTATTTTTAATTAAAACGTGATATATATGTGAAAATAAATAATTGTAAAAAAAAAAAAAGGAAGGATGCTTTGACGAGAAACCTAAAGACAAATACAGAATAGCGAGAAAAGGAGGTAAGCGGAAAATATAAAATAAAAAAAGAAAAAGAAAAGATTTTTGTTTTATTGGAGGGCTGAAACATCTTAAGCTCTGTTTTAGCCATCTAACATCATTGTCCCTTCGTACAGCTTTTTACTTGCAAAGACCTTTTATTTTTTCTTTTTCACAGTTTTCACTTTCAGTTTTCCAATTCTCTCTCACTTTCAATCTTTGTCCTTGTACTTTTTCTTTTTCGTTTTAAAGGGTTTTGGGTATCTGGGTTTTGTTTTGAAGTTTTAAAAACAGTGGTTAAACTGGAAAAAAGATTGGAACTTAGGCTTTGTAATCTCTGGTTTTGTTTTGTTTTGTTTTTTTTTTGCTCTGTTTTTACTCATCTGGGTTGTTTTCAATTGTTTTGTTTTATCATTGACCATGGAGGAGAAAATGGGTGTTTCCAACGTTGAAGATGGTAGCAAGGACCGGTTTCCAGTTGGTATGCGTGTTTTAGCCGTTGATGATGACCCTATTTGCCTCAAGGTTTTGGAAAATCTGCTTCGTAAATGCCAGTATCAAGGTTAGTCGTTCTTGTATCTTTTGAATTCTCGTGAAATTTTCTTGTTTTAACGAAAAGGCTTTGTTTTGAACTTGAATTTTAACAAGTTATCTCGATTCAGTCTATAAGTTACCTGTTTACTGTTATGTTGTTGTCAATGTTTAAGTCAAAGTTTTGTTCATTTTCTCAAAACTTTAGATAAATTATCTTGATGTGTTTTCCCTTTGGCTTAATATTGTGATTGGTTAACGTTTTGACACTGTTCTATCATGAAAATCTGTTTGGGTTAATCTAGATCTTTGTAATTTGTCGGATGCAAGTTTTGACTCTTAACATTGTAAACCCTTGGGGTTGCTTTTTGACATTTAACTTATGATTGTTTATTTTTCTGCAGTTACTACGACCAATCAGGCAATTACTGCCCTCAAAATGTTGAGAGAAAACAAGAACAGATATGACTTGGTCATTAGTGACGTTAATATGCCGGATATGGATGGCTTTAAGCTTCTTGAGCTTGTCGGGCTTGAAATGGACCTGCCTGTAATCAGTAAGCATTAACCAATTTTTTTTCCAATTATTTGGGGAATGAATGAACTTTCTCATCTTCCACTTTTCTCATTTTTTCTTTTTGCGTGTAAATTTGAGCAATACATTATAATTGTTTCAGACTCATATAACATGACATCTTTCTCTTGATGAATTCCAGTGTTGTCAGCGCACAGTGATACCAAGCTTGTAATGAAGGGGATTACACATGGTGCTTGTGACTACTTGCTGAAGCCTGTTCGTATTGAAGAGCTGAAAAACATTTGGCAACATGTGGTCAGAAGAAAGAAACCTGACTCTAAGGATCAAATTATGGCCCTAAATCAAGAAAACGCTTGCAGAGGAACTGGAGAAGCTGGTCTAACGTCAACATGCAGTTCTGACCAAAAAGTTAATAAAAAGCGAAAGGATCAAAGTGAAGACGAGGAGGAAGAGGGTGAAGATAATGGACATGAGAATGAGGACCCCTCAAACCAGAAGAAGCCTCGAGTTGTTTGGTCTGTAGAGCTGCATAGAAAGTTTGTAGCGGCTGTCAACCAATTGGGTCTTGACAGTGAGTTTTCTGCTGTTGAGATTGGTGTCTTACATTCTGATACAGTGATTCCTCATTTCCAACCGCATTTCTGATTTTAGTTTTCCTTTCTATTTATTCAAATGCAGAGGCTGTTCCGAAGAAAATTCTTGACCTTATGAATGTCGAAGGGATCACAAGGGAAAATGTAGCCAGCCATCTACAGGTAAACTCCTTTCCTTTGTGTTCTTTACTTCTGCCTTATGATTTCCTATATATTGCCCTTGCAACGATTATTAATTATTATTATGCATGTTAAAGTTTTAAGTAGACATCAGATCTAGTTGAGAGGTTGCCAGCTCTGTACAAAAATTGGATAGTCAGTTGAGAATAGCCAAATAAAATGCTGCATTAAATCTGGTGAAAGCTTCACTTATTGTAGGCTTGTTATTGGCTTATTGCCGTCCACTTCTTGTTAGTATCAGCTTATAGGTTATGATGTTATTGCAACTCGACATTCAAGCTGGTAAGAGCTAGGTTGGGCCGTAAAACGAAGAAAATTGCATACAGCCTTTTACGAAAATGTGCGGTAATTGAGTACTTGTTTCCGCCTTAAGCTTACTGTATTATGCTGTCTTGCAGAAATATAGACTTTATCTGAAAAGACTCAGCAGTGTTACAATGCAGCAAGCAACCATGGTCGCTGCATTAGGCAGCAAAGATCCCTCTTACTTGCGTATGGGTTCACTGGATGGCTTTGGAGATTTTCGCACATTGAGTGGACCTGGAAGGCTTTCAAGTGCTTCTTTGTCATCATATCAACCTGGTGGAATGTTTGGTAGACTGAACTCCACAGCTGCTTTAAGCCTACGTGGGATTTCTTCTGGTGTGATTCAACGGGGTCATTCTCAAACCTTGAACAATTCCATCAATAGTCTTGGAAAGATCCAGCCAGGTGTGTTACCTGATAACCAGAATCAAAGTGGAACTTTGTTCCAAGGGATCCCGACGTCAACAGAACTCAACCAACTGTCGCACAACAAGACCGCTATCCACTTTGGAGAATATAATCGTGTTAATGATCCAAATGTTTTTGGTGTTGCCACTCACTTCCCAGATGCCAGAGTGACGGTTGTTAGCTCAAGCAATTCTTTATCGACTGCCTCAGGCAGCCCTTTGTTGTTACAAGCAAACACGCAGCAGATGCAACATAGTGGTGCATTTGGAAATCAACCATCTCTTTGTGCTACGTCACTGAATCAGGAATCTTTTGACGTGGGTGTTCGTGGTTCTTCCGATTTTCTTGATCATGGTAGATGCAGTGAAAACTGGCAGGGTGCAGTACAATTATCCAATTTCCCATCAAGTTCATTGTCAACAAGTGAAGCTTTTAGTCATGAGCAGTTGCCGACTAATAATTTGCAAGAAAGCATCTCTTGGATGAACTCTCACCTAAGTAACAGCCCTATTTATCTTTCTTCTTCCGGGGCAAATTCAGCTCGTTTCGAGGACTCTAAAGCAGGCATGCTGTGCCAAGTTGGTCTGAATGATGTCATTCAGAATATAGATTACTCAGCAAAGCCACAGTGGGGAGATCGCAGACACGATTACGCTGCAAATTTAAATAATTCATTCAGCAAGGTGGACTCCCTGGCTTCTGCAAGTGGGTCTATGATGGACCAAAGCAATGCTGTCAGCAGTAAAACAATTGATGTTTCTTTGTTGAGCCAATTAAGCGGTGATGCTTCTTATACTGTTCAGCATCCTCAGGGTGAGAAATCATTTTTCGACACAGAATTGAGGTCCAATGCGGACTTCCTCTTTGAGCAGACAAAGCCACAGAATGGTTTCAGTCAAAATAATTTCGAATCATTAGAGGATATAATGAGTTCCATGATCAAACTGGTATGACAAGAGAACTCCCTTTACCACTGTCAGTTACGTTTTCTGTGCTTTCTTTTTCTTGTTTGTGTTCTGGTTAATGTGGATGTTGAACGTTAAATTCTGCAAATCACAGTATTTACAATAGTTAGCGCATGTAGTTAGGCAGAGTTTAGATGAAGATATGACGCGGATTTCCTCAAGTATTTATGGATCTTCCCCATGCTTATATTTTCCTTCTCCAACAGCTAACTATTGCAATTACTGCCAAACTGTGAAATCATGTACGGTTAAGAATTGTGAAAAAAAAAAAATGTTCATTTCTCCAAGGTACATCCAGGAAAAGTTTTCAAGGCATTCTCGTTATCCCAGGGTCTGATTAATACTATTTAATTTCCTCAAAATGCAACGCGCAAGAAAAATAATTGTGACTGGACCTGGCTTATAAGTTTTGCCTTTGTCGGTTAATTTCCTTCTGTATTTTTTTTTTTTTTTTACATAGATACATAGATTCTTCAAAATGACTGTATCCCTGATGCAGGAGCAAAATAATGAGAGTGCATTGTTGGATGGGGAATTTGGATGTGATGCTGCATACCCCCTTGGGTCATGTATATGAGGAAGTTGACGCTGATTCTCGGGTTGATGCAGGCATAAATCTTTCTTTATGTAGTTTATTCTCTGTTGCTTCATTTCTTTCTGCTTGAAAATTGATGAGAGCATTATCCTCCTTTTCGGATTCTTTCTTTGATGCCCTTTACACATCGGTGGAATAGTAGCTTTGAGAAATTTTTAGATTTCCTCAGTTTTTCTTAGTTTTTAGTTTCATTTTGTATCTTGTTTTTCTCATAATTAAGGTAGTAGTTGTAGTAGTTGTTAAGCATTTGTCTTATTTTGATTCAATATTTCAGCATTTTACCAACGAGAACATATATTTGGTATTTAATTTTTATAGATGGAAAGCCCTTCGCGTCATGTGTTCATCATATACTTGAAGTATTGACGGATAGATCTTGCTGAATCCTACCCTTATTTAGTATCATTGAGTATTCCTTTGGGGCGTGGTGACAGTTTTTTTTTATTGTACAAAAGAGGTCGAGGCAATTAAAATCTGAAATTTGAATTTATTAAATGTTATTTTTTCAAAATGATTTAGTGAATCAACGATGTTAAATTCCGAGTTCGAGGTTATTTTCATTTGGATTAAATAGATTCTTCCATGAGTTGGGTTTAAAATTTTTGAATAGTTTTTTTAAGTTTGGGTCGAGTTCAGACTTACTTCAAAGTCCATTTATTATTCATTATATTATTAAAGTATTAAAATATTTTTATATTAATTTTTATATATTTTATAATTAAATTTAAATAAAATATATAATTTTTATTATTAAATAATAATTTAGATCAGATCAGTTTAAATAATTTATAAAAATCTTGTTCAAGTCCGAGGATGCGTGCACTTGTGCCAACTACTTTTATCTGCTACATCCTTCAAAAACATTGGATATCTTTATTTCTTGGATAATCAGAGACATTAATATCAAGTTTCTTTTGGCTGACAAAATAAAGTTACATTCCTTAAAGTGCGAATAAAACGAATGAAACTATTGTTATTAAGTGTTAAAAACATGAAAATATTACAAATCTGGAACCAAGAGAATAAAATTTATGTACAGAAAATTCTGACTTCGTCGTCTTCTTCGCTGTTGTCGTGCTCAGCTTCCTTTGATGAATGCTTACCAAATATTCCCAAAGATTAATAGCACTTGGAATCATGCAACAATAGTGAAAATGAGGGTTGACCAGTGCTGAGGCACCAATCCTTTGTTAACCAGATATAATGTGTAATGACCAGGTTTCGAATGTGTCCCTTGCATCAATTTACATATCGAGATTCAGTTGTCACCTTGCGTACGCTGACATCAAAGGTATTGTTTGCTTTAGGCACCTTAGGCAAAGGTTTGGTCAAATTGAAGGTGCACAAAGTCTTGCAGGACTTCTAAGTACCCAAAAAGAACCATACCATCAATGCAAGCGTGCGTAGGGATGTCGACCAAATCTTTATACATACGATGACACGAGGGAGGCGTCCGAAATCCGGTCATTACAATATATGATGTTAAAATAAGTTTAAGCATCAGATCAGTCAATCAAGCTCAACAAGCTGAGCTCTTCTCTCAGCAGCTCTCTTTCTTATAAATATTCCCCACCTTAAAGCGGCTTTCAACTTAAGCCATCCCACAACCGCCTTCCCTGATCCTTTGCCACGTTCCTGGACATAAGTGTGGTCCGTATGATGATCACAAGGGATGGTGTAAGTATAAGAAGGCTCATCCGAATGACCAAAACCAGTTCCCATACCAACACCTATACTAAATGTTTTCAGCAGTCTTTGCATGTCATCACTCTCCAACATTTCTGAACTCCTAAGCCGGATTTCCTCGGCAAAGAAATCTTCGAATCCATGCCCATTCCTATGCAGAGACCAGTCTCCAGCAAAACCTGACACCCCAGCTGTCGAGTTTCCGATTGGCATGTAATTTATGGTGCTAGGGAGCAATGCTTTTTGATTGTTCATTGTCATTACCGCATTCTGATCAGACCTTCCAAAGGGAAATTCAATCAACTGATGGATTGCTGGGTGAGTATTATTATTCTGGCATTGTGGACTGGGCTCTGAGGTGATATACTGCTGCCTACTCTTCTGAGCAGTTGCGGAGTGGTCATCTGCATCGTAGTTGTTCTCGTTTACAGATGCAGTCGAGGGATTCATTCCCTTTGTCCTTGCAAGGGTGTTGAGAACCTTATCGTCATATTCTATCACCTGATGCCAATTTTCATACGCTCGCTTCACCAGGGAATCAACAAAAATCTGTAGGCAAAAATTTCATGTCAATTAGTCATATTTGTTCATGCTAGGAAAGTGTTTTTTGCTTCAGCAGCACTGCAAAAAATTAAACCTTTTGATTGTGGTCAAGAGATTCTAAAGCGAGGAACTGCCCATCAGCAATGAGACCTTGGAGTTCATAAATGTGATTGAAAACGACACCGGTGCTATTCGTTTGATCTGTGTAGTAAACATAAAGCTTTCCTCCTAAGATGCAAGTCTTAGCATGCTCCACTGTATTCTCCCACATCCTGTTGGACATCCCACTTCCCAGGATCTATATCATATTTGTGAAGGTAATTAAGAACAACTAATATAAAATGAACAAATAAGTCTCCACGAAGAACCTCAAGAGGGGAAGAGAGAGATCTACGGGGAAAGAAAATCACTTACGTTTCTTAATCTTTGTGAATCCCTCACAAGAAGTCGAAGAAAATCTTCGACTGTTACGATTTCGGCTTTCAACAACTTTTTATGTAATGCTCCATCCTTAGCTATTCTGTCCAATCTCCATACTTCATCATGCAATGCAGGTGGGTAATGTTTCTTGTATACTACAAATAACACAGGAAAAAAAATCATGACTACACTTAGAATACGGGTATGTTCAATTTTTCCAAGTTCTTCCATGGTGTTTGAAGGGTCCTTGGAGAGTTATATCTCCATACTCATGTCTGAAAATATGTCGGATACGAATACTTCAAGAAAAATGAAGAGTCGGAGTAACATAGATTATTACTAGAGTGTTATATAGCAGAGAAAACAACTATAGAAATATTCAAGCCAAATGCAAAAACAACATTAAGGTTATATTGTTGAGGCTATGCAGCATGTAATGATCCTAGAATTGCCTATCAAATAGAATGTTAAAAAGCTCCGAAGGAAAAACTCACATTCACCCCTGTGATCTTTAACAGCAAAAGCCTCGGTTTTAGCCTCACGGATACGAATCCCTTCACAATATCCGGAAGCAACCTTCAAACCAAGCCTGAATTTTCTACTCCTAATCCAGCTAGAATTGTCAGTGAAAGTAAGATCTCCTAGTGTTCCCACTCCTTCCTTGAGGGTTACTTGTAGTTCACCAGTCAAAAGCGGCCGTTTCCCCTCACGTTCTTTTACTTCATAGTTCTCAAACTGCTCTTTAGTCCAATCCTCATCAGCTTCCTCATTGAAGTCACCTTCTAGAACCACGACATTTAGTTTGATAGCTGATTCTGGTCCAGTTTGCACCACGGTGCCAGAAATCACGTCTTGCAAGACAACATGGATGGCTGCTCCTTGCTCTCCTTCAACCTTCCCTCCTGTGAATAGGTGAGGCGGCATTCTTGTTCTGAAATGAAGCTGTAGATTTCTTCCATCCGCACTTTGTATTCTCGGAGGTGAACACCTGTTATAGTTAGGACAACAATTCATTAGTAACAATATGACAACCCATTTTGTCTATTTAAGTTATACATTTCTGATATACCTTTATAATTCATTATGACACTACCTAGGTTTCATGATAAATGTTTTAATCAGAATCTACTTCAACACATCCATCAGCAATGTTACCCAAACTTACGGTTCAGTTTCGGAGACAGATATAAATCAGATAGAGGTATGCTTACTTTGTTCTAAGTTATTTCATATATTTGTAAGATCATACCTATTCATACCCGAATATGTTTGGATGCGGATATTTCAGGGATTATGAGAAAGTCGGAGTAACATGAATATCAAAGAATTAAAGAGAATATTCTAGTTTTAATGTCCAAAGAGTGGTGTAGAAACAAACCTCCCAGTCAATGTAGCATTTCCTATTCTTGTCAAAGCACGCTCTAGTTCCTCACTGACCTGTAATTCATTCAAAATGTTGAATCAGTAGAAGCTGACTCATGATAGAACAAATATGTTAGTGCTTTTTACTGCATTGAAAAGCAAATAATTATATTTATCATCAAGATACTAGCCAATGTGACAAATAGTCAGGGCAACATCATCTATGTTACTCAGACTCGAGAGTGTTGGATACAGGTATGTGTCTGATACATGTACACTTAATTTTTTCTAAATTTTTTTCATATATTTAAAGAATCATATTCTCATACCTATGTTCGAAATATGTGTCAGACATGGGTACTTAAAAAGAGAAGTAAAGAATCCAGATAACATTGAGCATTATAAAGCCGAACTTTGTCATTGTAGTAGGAAGCAAGAAAGGAGAGGCCAGGTAGAGGCAAAGGCAAAACGGCATTTACAAAACTCAAAGGTAATGTTACAGAGATGAAAACCAAGAACGCTTGATAAACAAATAGTGCTTATTATCAAAATGAAAATTTATATAAACTGCAACCATCGTTACTCAGAAGTCAGAGCCACCAATATTCTGCAAATTTTTTTTGTTTTCCTGAGAAAACAAGACTTGATCGAGACAAAACTACGAAGGTATTGACAACTCACAATTCTGCGTAACATAGGCTCCAAAGATGAACAAAGTCTTTGCATACTATCAACCTTCAGAGCTTCCACAATTACACTGCATATATATGTGTATATATATAGATAGATCAATTTGTATGTCAACAGGATCAATGGACTTGCAGAAAGCTCGAAATTCAACACTTGCATATATTTATATAAAGCATGTTAAGCAAACTCACCAAATTTTAACAAAAACCTGTTCATCTATATGATCTTGAACTGTTAAAGAAATTTATACAAATTTCAATGTGGACAACCTAAATCAATCCTAAAGATTTTGACTTGTTTGCCTTCGCTAGTTATAACTCAAAATGTCAAAAAATTCTTGACATAACCATCTTCATAGCTTTCTCATTTGCTGAAAGGTGCTGAATCTTTACTGGCATTTGAGACATTAACAAAAATGAAAAATAGACAATCACCTGAATCAAAAGGTCAAGCTTTATTGTTCAAAAGTGTCTATCATGACTGATCAAATATCATGTTCAAACAGTTCAAGTAATCAGCTGATATGCAATCAGATTTGATCTCTGATTATATTCTTAGAATCTCTAATAACAGCTATTAATTACCCAATTCATCATACAGATTACAGGCACATTAGAAAAGTCAAAACTTTTAGTGTCTAAGCAAAAAAAAAAAAAAAAAAGATCAAAAAGCACCCATCAACTTGAAACAAGCACCTTGCCAAAGCTGGTAACTTTGGTTTCTTCGGTTCTGAAATGTAGCCTGCATCTTCAAAACCTTCAACATGCCCTCTTTTGTTCCCTGAACTTTCCATTGTTGAAACTTAACCAACTCTAAGCCGAAAAAAAAAAAAAAGAAAAAACCAAGATAGTTCTAAGGATCCCAAGAAGATTCAAAGAGGAAACTTTATAACATAACAGTTTTCTAAATCAAGGTCCAAAGATTAGACCCCATTTTATTATTATTTTTTAACAACGCAAAGGAAAAAAAAAAAAAAAAAAACCCATTTAACGAAAATTATTATAGATCTAGATGGTTTAAAAATAACCGATATTATAAGGCAGAAAGATCTGTTATTTGGACAGTGTGTTTTGGGTAGATCTGGATTTGTATTATCTTTATTTTATTTTTTGTCTAGTGATCAATATTATAATATAATAATAACTTAAATAAAAGGGGTTACATATATATATATATATATATATATAATTGAAGAAGAAGAGAGCTGTGTTTTAAGACGGATGCATGAACGTTGAAAGTTTGAAAACCGCGTTGTTCTGGCATCCGATGTCTTCCTAACTCAAAAGCTACGCATTTGGCATTTGACTATGTTTTGCCTCTCATTATTTGAGAAAGTCAAATGATTGATCCACGTATTCATTCATAGCCGGACATCTTTATTTGTTGCTTGTTTTGGATACTCACAAAGGAAATAGGAAAATGCAGGAAGTTTATTGACAAAATTCGTATTTCATAGTCTTTTATACTTCATTTGTTCTTCTGATATCAAATAAACTAAACTACTTTTCATCCCAAATCTAATAACTGAACGAAACAGTCGATTTGGGATTATTGCTGGCTAAAAATTTATTATATTTGATGTAGAAATTGAAATAATTTCCCTTTTTTTAATGTTCAAATGCTTTTCCTTTTGTCTGTAAAACCTAAGTAACTCCCCTCCACTGACTTCAGTGTGAGAAAGTGGGGAACATGAATTATTAATGGCTCGGCTCGATTTTAGAATAAAATTATGATTAATATTTTAATATTTTGATTTTTTTTTAAACCAAACCAAATATCGTATACAACCGAATCAACCCGAACTGAGTGAAATTTAACTACTATATACAACTAAACCGAATTCTATCGGTTTAAAAATACAATATTTATTTTTATATTTTATAAAATTAAAAACTAATTAAAATATAAAAATCCATGCAGATAATTGTAATTTTTTTAACTTATGAATATATTTAATTATTACTTGAATAAAAAAATAACCCGAAATCAATAAAAACTAAATAAAACAATACAATTCAAATTGATTTTTCAATTTTATATAGTAGTTGATCTTGGGATCGATTTAAAAAATATATATTTTCGGATTGAGATGTGTAGTTATCGCTATATTAAAATTAGTTGTTTTATGAATCGAAACTTAGCCTATTTGATTTGTGCAATCATTTATAAAATTAGCATTTGACAAATCTAAAATTAAATTCCTAACATCTGCGACTTCTTTTCCTGTCTCGGACACAAAACAGAAAACAAAAATAAATTACTACTACTAGAGTTTTCTTTCTTTCTTTCTGTCTTTCAGGAAGAAGAGAGACAAAAAGAAGATATTGCTTTATAACTTTGCTTCAAGAAGAAATTGAGATGATATTATAATAAGTGGTTCACAGGGTAGCATGACAATTACAGGTGAAAATTCTTTAGATACTTATGTATCATCCAAGGAATTAAGGCAACTGCAAATGGAGGAAATGAGAGATTGAGGGGCATTTTTGCCCTAACAAGACTACTCAAGCAACTTTGATTTGCCTGCTTGAATAAATATCAAGGTGGAAGAGTTTCAAATTCTAGACTCTTAAGGATATTCAAATGACTTATATAAAACAGTTATTCACCTTCCCAACCCATTTGTCTAGCTCTTTGTTCCCATATTGTTGTAACTTTCCTCTCCTTGATCAGCAAGGCCTCGGCTCGTTCTCGGGCCTCCTCGCAGGTTTCTGTGGCTGCAATACACTTTTCTGCCTCCCTTTGATACTGGGAGGCCACCCTTTTCGCTTCACCAAAGGTGATGTTCACGTGGCGTGCGTGTTCTTCCGTGACAGCCTCTTGCAACTTCAACTCCTCGGTCAGGAGGTCCACGAATTGCTTCTCCATCTCTTGCTTGAGATCAGGGTCATTGCTTCCACAATCTGTGTCACCATAAATTCGAATAATGCATGCATGATTGTCGTTTTCAGCAGATGAATGGATAAAGGACGTGATAGAAAGCAGGGCAATGATTTGATATAAATAAAAACGATGAGTATAAGGTAATAAGTTGTAACATTTGACCGATTTGAGTTTGATGGAATAAATTCTAACCTGTGACCGAAAGATTGGCCAATCCTGCAAAATAATAACAAAAGCACAAAGACATGTAATTAATTCACATTGATAACCAAAACTTTTGCAGACAACACACATGAAAACATGACATAAAGCTTTACAACCATAGCTGCAGTAACTAGCAGGAACACATAAAACAAGGAAACCAACAGCACAATGAGCTGCAGATTCTGCAGCAAGCTCATCATTACAAGGTAATACTGTCCAAATATCGGGCGCGAAAGAAACAAAACAGAAGTTCATGTAGTTATCTAGTCAGGTTACAAATGTAAGAAGTTCTTCCCTTCTCCCGAACACCAATGTCAAGCACTAGAATTTTGACATTTTTCACTTTGTCCTCGTTACGTTCGTATCAATGTGGTTTATGAAAAATACAAGCAGCCCAAATGCAAGTGCTGTTTCATGATCAATACCACATTTATTCATATTACGGAAATTTGTTAATTAATTAAATGCAAGACCAATGGTGCAACAGCACTGAAAATAATCAATGAAATTACTGAATTATAAAAAATTTCCATCATTCATGGACATACAACCAGTGTATACTATCCTGATTCAATAAACTCATCTTAACAAGCTCAACAACACAGATAGACAAAGTCTAACATGCTGTGATATCTCAACAATCATTCCAGAAATGTAGAGATCATTTCAGTACCCTTGAAGAAAAACCCAAGAAGGTTGTTATTTATATCTCCCTTCGTATTGTGAAAAAGACCAAAATCACCAGAAAAAGAAAAACAAAAGTTCTTTCAGACTATAAAATCTTATTTCATGGTTCCCTAAAATCCAGAAAGGTTATCACCTAACTGAAGTTACTTTTGGGCATATGTTTGTGTATTTTGTCAAGTTATACTCATGTTTAATGTATTTTATATTAATATAAATTATGATCTGCTTAAAAATCGTATTATATAGATTTTGAGACATATTTTCATGCTGTGCCGTGTTTTAATTATTATATCTATATCATATTCATGTAATCGCATCTGATATTGCCAAGTATAATATAAAGTCATGGTGCACATAAGGAAGGGCCAAGGGGGTACAAAGCTGAGACAGAGCAGAGAGCTAAGGTTCCATGGTAAGTTCCCAATAATAACAAAAACGAGTTCTTCTAAATTCCTCAACTCAATCGAGATATGATTACACAAGCACAAATCTGAATTGAAATTTTTTTACTCGATTACATCGAGTTGAATGTCAATAGCCAAGCAAACTGACACCTCAGAGACCAGCAGCAACAACAGATCAAAATCTCAAATCAAAGAAACAGGAACTTGACATGAAATAAAAGTTAAATCTAACCCCAAACTTTGAGCCTTGGTTGTCACTCGATAAAAGCTAATGTAACATGAGATTCCCGCAGGTCAAAAATGCAATATTAGCGACAAAAAGTAGATCAAGACCTCAAATTTCTCAAATGGGTATTGCTTAACTTCACTCCAATAAACAAACAAACAAACAAAATCAAATTTTGACAACAACCCAGAATCAAAAAAAGAAAGAAATTTGATTTAATAAACAAAAAATGGCCAAGAGAAGGAAGGGATGAATACCAGGGGCAATCTTGAGAAGGGAAAGAGGAGGAGGACAGTCACAGATGCAAGGAGGGCAAGATGGTTTGGAATAACCCAAACTGAGAGATTTCTTGAATCTCCAATAAAGAGCAGGTCCACAAACCCCCAACGCTGAAACTACTGCAAATATTACTAAACATAACCTCAAACAAGTCCCTGATCGCCTTGACATGTTTCAAATGAATCAATCTCTCTTAAGCTTCTTTCTCTTTCTAGATTCTCTCTCTCTCTCTCTCTCTCTCTCTCTCTACTCTGTCTTTATTGTTCATGCAGTAGTTGAGATTTAACCAGTGATGAAAATTAATTGATGGCTATGAATATGAATCTACTGCTTCAACTGTCATTTTAATGCTTTTATTGTAAATTTTTCGCCCTTTTTTTAACTTTGGTTTTGAAGAAGTCAGTGTAACCAGGTCAAATTTCCTTTTCGAAGATCTAAAAGGCTAAGGTAGATTCACAGTCACAAAGAAGGAAAAATTTCAAGGCCCAACAAAACCCCAAGTAAATGTTAAAAAAATTATATGAAATCCCGAATCCGTGTCTGTTTCTCAGCTGTCAAAAGTGCTTGTCGGTTTTGGGCTTCGGTTATGCATTTCATTTTATTTTTAATAAAAAACAATTGTTGTTAAATGTATTAGTGGGAAGTGGGAACTGGATGAGTATCAAATTTGCATACGATTACATATGCAAATGTATGTGCTGTTTAGATGTGTGAGTTTGAGATTTGTTTGGTGATAAATCATTTTATGCTAAATGGCCAATGTTGAAGATTTTGGGAGATGGCGGTTGATAGAGAGAGAGAGATTAGGAGGGGAAAAACCCAACACGTAACTTTTGTCGGTGTCAACAGGCCCCCTTGTTAAAGAGAGGCCAGCCACGCCTACGGTAGATGGCACAGCTCGGTCAGAGCTGTTGAACTAGTAACAATGCTCAGCAGTCACTAACTAGTAAATCAACTCAACCCTGGATCCTGGATGGCCTGAAAAAGTTGGAATGCAACAGTTTTACAAATTGTTTTCCCAAAAAAAGGGCCTAATGTCTATTAGATGAACATTTCTGCAAATTATATGACACAAAGTTTCTGGGGAAGAAGATTTTTCAAAACATTGATTGATAATCCAAATTCCCAACGTTTCTTTTAGATAAAAAAACTTGAGTCAATCACACTAATTTGTGCCTGTCTGAGATCTGCCATAGTAATAATTTTAACCACTTTTGGATGATCTCTCAGGAAAACCTTCCTTCGTTGAAAACAAATGCCAGTCAGGATCGTGCTTTGGTGCAGACAGGAAATCAACAATGGGAGATTTTCTTTCTTTCCAGTTCACGACAATTGACAAAGTGCGTCAAAAAATGTAGAATAGAAATGCTTTGTCTTAATTGACAAAACCTTTTTCAGCCCACTTTATAATTGAAATCATCTTTCAGTTTCTTTATAGAAAATTGATGTTAGTTTTGGTACACGGAAATTGTAATCTAAGAAGCTAAAGAAACAGTATATATGGTTATATATGGTTACATATGGTCGTTTGGCAGACAGATGTTACATTTTTTCAATTCTTCATTTTTGTTAAAGTATAAATATCTAATATTTATGTTCAAGATATAATCCTTTAAAAATTCGAAAAATGATCCTATCCTTCAAATACGTAAAAAAATTTGAATATGTCTATATCAAAACGTATATTTATATTTGATTTTCATTTCCAAATCTGAGTAACATTTAATGAACAAAAAAAGGAATCCATTGAAACATATGATATTGCTACCAAATCTCTCCAATACTTTTACGAAATCTATGCACTGGC
>JBBYHM010000026.1:19393043-19424488 GCA_038381775.1 Adansonia rubrostipa
GTTTCTTCCATAGTTCATGTGAAACTTGAAGGGGAATGTTTTCAGGTAAGTTGATCTACGACACATTTAATCTTCATGTTACTCGAATTTGAGTGTACGTATTGGATATGAGTACATATTCGATAGAAATATGTTTAATTTTTTAAAGATTTTATGTACTTGAAGGATCATATTTTTATATTTATGTCTGAAAATATGTTGAGCACTGATGTTATACACAAATACTTGAAGGAAAATAAAGAGTTTGAGCAACATAGCTTAATCTTGTGTTGTTACGAAGATTGGGTGTTTTCAAATTTTAGATTGAGAGGAGTTCTGAATTGTAACTTTCAGAGTTGAGATTATGCATCGAAATCTGTCAGATTTTTTTTCTTTTTTTTTAAACAAAATTGTATTTGATATTGTTGAATCTATTAATTAAAGAATCACGAAAACATAAAGAAAAGAGAAGAAAAAATCAACACAGAGATTTAACGAGATTTGGCAATGTGCCTACATCCTCGGAAACGGCGATTGTTGTTTTTATTTACATAAATCATATATTTATACTAACCCTATCCAGTACAATTTTATAAAATTATCCTTGTATTGTATATAAATTTATATGAGCCGTATACAACAGATATCAAAACTTTAATGAGAAAAATAATGTGTGTTTGATTGGTTTCATTCAAATGATCAAAATATATTGGCCATTGAATTAGCTGATAATCACGTGGACCAAAATTTACAGGAAAAATGATCAGGTGTTTGCTTTTGATTTCCCTGTTGATCCATGCCTCTTCAGCACAACAACATCAACAACCTGCTGTTCCCAATGCTGCTGTCAAGAAATGGCCAACTTTAAGCGGTAACCTCAACTTTTTTTAAAAAAATTTTTCTCAGCAGAATCAATCAAATTAGCAATTTCTCTTTTTCTTTTTTAATTTTCCCCCCATTTTTTAACCAGAAAATAAAAATGTTTGGTTTTCTCCAGGTGAACCACCCCTTGTAATTGCTCGGGGTGGATTCTCAGGGCTTTTTCCAGAATCTAGCACATTCGCAAATGACATGGCCAATCAATTGAAATTTACAGATGTCGCATTGTCCTGCAATCTGCAGCTGACAAAAGATGGCATCGGCATTTGCCTGTCGGATATCAGGCTTGACAATTCAACAAATATTGCAATGATCTTCCCAAAAGATGCTAAGTCCTACAACGTTTATGGACAGCAGGTTAATGGCTGGTTTGCTCTGGATTACTCATCTGATGTAATAATGAACAATGTTTCGTGTAAGTCTTAAATCTTCTCTTACTTAATTTGATCCGCCAATTCTTATACTTATTATTTTCGTATATTTTATCGTATCATAATTTTGTTAAGATATTTTTATTTATATAAATTTTATGACATGAATTCGTATTATATTTTAATTCCTTTGTTTGTATCATATTCCTATAAACTTCTGCCTCATTTATGTTCTTTCCCCGGCAGTGATTCAAAATGTATTGTCTCGAACAAATGCTTTTGATGGTCAACTGCCAATATCTACTGTTGAGGATGTCACAGGAACCAAACCCTCATTGTTTTGGTTGAATGTTCAGGTTTCATACTCTTTTTCTCTACTTTATTTTTAATTTTCATCTTTGTTATCCGAAATCAAGAGTGTTGGATATGGATATATATTTCATACAAATATTTTTAAGTTATTAAAAAATTATATCTTTATATTCACATTTGAAAATGTGTCAAATATAGAAAATAAAAGTCCAGGTAACATAAATTTTCATCACTTCCTGCCTCCCTAATTTGCCTGTAATGTTTTTGCAGTATGATGCTTTCTATACAGAACACAAACTCAGTGTGTCCGGATATCTTGAAAAGGCAATGAGATTTATGGGTGTAAGTTTCATTTCGTCACCTGAGATCGGTTTCTTGAAGAACATGAACGCAAAGATCAACAGAGCCAGGACGAAGCTCATCTTCGAGTTCCTCGATCCTGAAACAGTTGAACCAACAACCAAACAAACGTATGGTGCGATATTGAAGGATCTTACGGCCATCAAGGCATTTGCATCCGGAATACTTGTTCCGAAACAGTACATATGGCCGGTCGATACGAACAAATACTTGGGAAATCCCACTACTCTGGTGGCTGATGCTCACAAGCTTGGCTTAGAAGTGTATGCTTCTGGTTTTGCAAATGATGTGCCAGGAAGTTACAATTATAGTTATGACCCAACATCTGAAATCTTGCAGTTCATTGGTAATCCCCAGTTTTCTGTTGACGGATTGCTTACAGATTTCTCCCCTACAGCATCAACCACTATTGGTAAGCTTATCAACAGCTGTCTTGCTGTGCCATTTTCGTATTTATTTTACCCAAACTCTCTTCAATTTTTTTAAAATACTTGTGTCGAGTAATTTGGTCTGACACACATTCAAACATGGGAATAAGAATATAATCCTCTAAATATACGAAAAAACATAAAAAACGTTAAATATATTCATATCAAACACATATATTGATCTCGAGTCCGAGAAACATAGGTTTTCATCAAAATTACTTTGAGGTTGTGATTAACCCTCCTAATGGTCTTTTTGATGCAGCATGCTTTGCAACTAACGAAAACCCCAAGCCCAAGAAAGGTAAATTTGCTAAGTTGGAATCCTTCAAAGTAGTTCTTTTCCTGTAACCTTAAAACAGTACACCATATGGTACCAAGTAATGATTTTTGTGCCTTTTTTACAGGGAAAGCTTTGATTATAACTCACAATGGAGCAAGTGGGATGTATCCAGGTTGCACTGATCTGGCTTATGAGCAAGCAGTAAACGATGGAGCTGATGTAATAGATTGCTCAGTCCAAATGACAAAAGATGGAGTAGCTTTTTGTTCGAATTCGGCCGATCTGACAGGGGAGACTACCGCGATGCCTACTTTTGTGTCTCGTTCTTCCACCATTCCTGAAATTCAAAAGGATAAGGGAATTTTTTCGTTTGATCTTACATGGAGCGAGATCCAGACCTTGAAGCGTAAACTTTTTCATATTTGCTATACATATAGAAATCCAACAAATTCGATTTTATTATCTTCCAGTGTTCCCACTAATGGTATATCTGTGTTTCTTCAGCTCAAATTGCAAGCCCTTTTGGACCAAATGCTGGCTTCCCAAGGAACCCTGAAGCCAAGAACCAGGGTAAATTCCTGACACTCGCTGAGTTTTTGGAGTTCGCTAAGGCAAAGGCAGTTTCTGGGATTTTGATCAACATTGAAGTAAGAATTCATAGCCATTCACCTATAGTGAAATCTTTCCAACTTGGCATTTGTTTACATCAGTTATGCCGGATTTCATTCTTAATCTCTTTGGCAAAATCCTAACATTTATGCTTTCCAGAATGCTGCTTACCTAGCATCAAAGAAGGGTCTTGACATAGTAGATTCTGTTACCAAAGCTTTGAGTAATGCAACATTTGACAAGCAACAAACTCAGCAAGTCTTGATTCAGTCAGACGACAGTTCTGTGCTGTCCAAGTTTCAAGGTGTCGCAGGTTACAAAAGATTGTTGCACATCGAAGAGGTGATAGGCGACGCGCCTAGACAGACGGTAGATGAAATCAAGAAATATGCTGATGGAGTTGTCGTCGCCAGACCTTCCCTGATTTCGACTGAAAATGGCTTTGCCAAGGCTCAAACCAATGTTGTCAATGAAATGCATGCTGCAAACATCTCGGTATTTGTCTTTGTTTTGAGAAACGAATTCGTTGCTCTTCCGTTCGATTTCTATGCCGATCCCATGGTGGAGCTCGCCACTTATGTTGGAGCACTGGAAGTTGATGGGGTTATAACTGAGTTCCCAGGAACAGCAAGCAAATACATGAGTGAGTCTTTCCACCATAAAAACGATTTCGAGATTTTTTTTCATGTCAAAAGTTACTGACTGAAAGATTTTCCATAACATGTGATGTAGGGAGTCCATGTGTAGATCTCAATGGGGAGGTTGCCGTCATACCAGCTGAACCTGGTGCACTGCTTAAGCAAGCCACTTCTATGGCAGCGGCACCAGCAAATCCACCCAATCCACCGCTCGAGATCAAAGATGTCGTCGACCCTCCACTACCGCCGGTGGCCAATGTAACATCAACTACAGCTTCACCTGGTTCCCCGGATGCCCCAGCACCTTCTTCTTCAACTGCCATGGCAAGTACTCGCAATCTTGGCCTTTGTCTAGCAACAATCATGGCGCTCACCCTACTCTCTCTGGGACATTGACCTGAATGAACTGTTTAACTCTTAAAAACATTTGAATTATACCCTCTCTTATCTTTGCTTTGATGGGGTGCAAACAAATATAGAACTTCTTAAATATTTTTTTGTTAGATTGTAATTTGGAAAGGGATAATCCACCAACAGGATCTCTCTGGTTCAAGATGTACTTTTATAATAGTAAAATCTTGCTGTGAAAAGTTCATACGTAGCCAGAGAAATTACAGTTCTGCACGATCCACAATAATTTTCTCAGCTTCCAAACAACAATTAAGATTATACAATAAGGATTTCCATAAAAAATATGCCACTGGGTATTCATCCACCAACCAAGAAAACTCAACCAATCAAGCTAAAAACACAGAATCTGGAGAAAAGAAAAAATGGGGGAGGCTCAGATTCGCCTTTTGTCAGGCATTTAAAAGGAATTTCAAGGCCGGTGGCTGCAAGAAAACAACAGTTTTTTACCCCGCCAAACTACGGCCTTTTTTCCCTTCAAAGCCTGAAGCTTTCATAAAGCAAAAAGGAAGTCATCATAGCCTCATTGCATTTGTTTCGCGAGAGAGAGATAGAGAGAGAGAGAGAGAGAGAGAGAAGAAGAAGAAGAAGAAGAAGCAATGTACAGAAACAGAAACAGCAGACAATGGCGATAGATATTATGGCGATGGATGATTGATTACAGTCCAAACCATAATGAGAGAGAAAAGAGAGAGTGAAAGAGACGGAGATTCGTTGTATGTATGTATGTATATATATATGTACGTTTCAGGGGCCAAGCTAAGGGCTGTTGTGGAAGAACCTTTCTGGGTGAAATCATAGGCTCCGCTATCGATCAGAGGAAGGGGGCAACCACCCTTAAGAAACCATCGACCCTCCCCTGAGAGCAGTGCCTCATTCTTAAACTAATGAGCGTTGGCAAATTGCAAACCCTAGAGCCTCCCGGCCCAACTCTGCCTTTTCTTTATAGAACGAAAATCACTTCTTAATATATTAAATTTAAATAAAATATAATATAAAATATACGACTTTCGAGATCCAAATGAAAGACAACTAGACAAAATAGAGTGATACGCTAGTCATTCCCCAACTGTAAGGAGGTGAAGTAGAGTTTTATTACTGAGCTGAGCTGATTGTCTCCACCTGAACTCCGTGTCTGAATTTAATGATAGATTGACTAAGTATTAGTCCATAATCTATTGTTTGGTTTGAAATTATTTTATTGGAAAAAGAATTCATTTTTGGTTTGGCTTTGATCAAAGCAAAGTGGGGGAAAAAAAAAAAAAAGAAGCCTCCAACATGGCCATGGCTGCAACAGAGGTTTGCCCATGACTGCAACAGAGAGTTGCCCCTGAAGAAAGAAACCAACCCAAAGAAAGGTAGTTCGTTGTCTGACTGGAAAGCGGTGGACATTGTTTGATATTGGATCATTAAAACACATTATGAGAGAATATTTTGAAATTTATGATGATAAACAAAATTTTGCAAGTGCTAAATTATTCCTTCAACCGCCATTTCCAGACAAACAAATATAGCAATTCATCTGCAAGATTAACAAGTAATTTCACCCAGATTATTCCTTTCAATTTGTTGTTTTAGGAAGACTGAAGACTGCCAATTTGGAAGGAAATGACAAATCATTTTTCTTTTAACTTGTTTCTCCAGTACAAAAAGAGTTCTCGTTCTCAACACCCTGTTTCAGCCTTCAGGATTTCCCCAGCCATCACCAATTGCCAAAAAGGATCAGTAATAAAAAACAAGGCGAAAATTGATTAAATCTGATCTAGCTGTGTATACAAGGCAACGGTACCAAGCATTCTTCCATAGCACCTTCTCCAACTACCTTCACTAGCTAGTGAAAATGGAAAGTATCTCATCTGCTCACCAGAAAACAAGTTCCTCAGCTGCAAATGCCGTCAAAACTTCTAGGCAGGCTGGAAGAAAGGACCCTGTTACCAAATGTTCTTTTCTCGTGTGTGACCCTCAACATATCTCAATTTGCCACCATTTTTGAACTTGTTCAACGTTACATTCTCTGGTATATACACATGGTATTGAGAAAAAGTACATGGCAGCAGCATTGTTACAGTATCATGTGTGAGACATCTATAACTGTGGAACAAGCCCGGCCCTTCGAACCATATAGTAGCCCTTTCAAAATATATGGCATGAGAAGCAATCTTTGGGGTTCAATAGTTAAAGAATCAGGGCCTTACACGTCACAAAGCAAAAATGCACGTTACTAATTCCACTATTTCTGCCTCCGTATTCGGGCTGGCCTCTCCAGTTTAATCTCTGGGTTTGCAAGAGTTTCATTCGTGGCCGAAGGTAGTGCCTTGCTCTCCATCTTCTTTATTGCCAATGCATGTTTTTCCTTAGGCATTGGAAGTTCGAATCTCTCACTTTGCTTTTTCAGCTTCTCAACGGTGTCAAGGTGCCGATCCACCAATGGCCATGATTGAGCATCCTTGATATCTGGCTCACCAACACCTTTATCTTCAGACAAAAGATGATGGTTCTCGGCAGGATCAACTGACTTAAAAGGTTCATCTGGAATTTTGTTGAATGCTGAAAATCCCATATTTTTCTCCTTAAACTTTAATGAAGCTGATGACTTGCACTTTATGCTGTAATCCCTCTCCTTATAGCCGTCCAATGATCCAATTTCGAGTGCCCTCATTTTGACTCTTGCTTTTCATCATCTGATGAAGCATCTTCTTGATGTTTTCTGGAAGAGCTACAGTGTAATGGGTTCTCGTTCTTCTCATCACTTTTCAAGTGCTAACCAAGGTTACGGTAATATAATAATATTGCTAATAGCAAATATTATTGTTGTAATCATAATAACAATGTCAATAGAGGGGATCACATAGTTAAATGCCTACCAAAATAGCAATTGAATATGCTAAATCTTTATAATAGCACAGGAAAAGCCCGAAAACAAAAGTGCTAACCAGAGGTTCTAAGTTCAAATCTAAACTTCCCTTCATGCTCAAATTAGATCTTGTCATCTGAAATCAAGCTCACTGTCAATGATAAATTTTCATTATTTTCAAATTATATAAACCTTTAAATAGCACCCCCCCCCCCCGATTTGGGGGTTTAAAAGAGGGAAGGTTGACAGTGGTCTTCCCCCATCCCATTCCTGCAAACCAAACAAAGCCTCAACTTCAAACCAATACCATATTAAATTCATACTAAACAGCAGAACTTTAAGAATGACAGAGATGAGGAAGCCAAACAAGTTGCTAATAAATAAACAGAAAAGCCAAGGATCGGAGCTTCATAAGCAGCAGTAAATTACTGGTAACATCTAAATCAAACCAACTTTGACAGGAGATAATGAGTTTGTTATCAAACATAGCTTCCTGAAACTTTTTTCCAAACTAATTGGATGATTATTGAATTGGGTAGGCATGTTGTGTTCTTGTTGGAGCATTATAAAAAAATGGAAAGACAATGGAGCTAATGACCAGGAAGATAAAGATTGATCTCATCATAAGACTGATACTAAGGTATATTCTCAGCACATGCTTAGGACCCGAATTTTTCTTTTAAAAAAGAAACACAGCTCCAACAAAGGGCATCTGCCCTAATGACAAATCATATATGCTTGACAAAAACATTCATGAATAGTGGACTTTTGAATTTCTCTCAATCTAGAAGTAAATGCCTGGACACAAGAATTGCGATGGTAATTGGTGTCCACACAGAGTCCTCTAAGTTCTTAACAGATATATATTGACTGAAAGAAGATATTTCAAAGACATCAATTATAAAGTAATTAAAACATAAAGTCTCTAGTTTAGGAGGAAATGCATCAAATTTAATGGAAAAATTATCTTTATATAAGTAAGCACATGTATAGGCTTGTTTCAGAAAATTGCTGTGGTATTTTTCTCCTTATTAACATTATGTCCTCAAGTCTATGAAACATACCGTTTCATTGTTGTGACTTAACTCTTGGTCCACATGGTCCCTCGGATATTCCTCATCCTTCCTTCTTTTGCTTTAGTGATCATCCGCTGCTTCATGCCTACTCCTCAAATTATCATCTCTTTCCTTGTATCTTGCACTGACAACCTTATCGTGATGAACTTTATAACTGCTATTATCCAACTGTTTTCTAGAAGGTGGATAATTATCTTTGTCACTCCTTTCACTTTTTCAAACCTTAGCCGTGCTCCTAGAACCCATCTCATCATCATGCTCTCTCTTCCTTAAGTCCTCATTTCTACTTTTTCTGCTGTAAAGATTATCTTCTCTCCATTGCCAAGTGCCATCACCATTGTCACACTCCCTTCGCCTATCAAAACCCAGTGTTTTATTGTGCAAATTATGTGACAAGCCAGCATCAAAGTCTCTAAGAGGATATAAATCCTCTCCTGGTTTACCTACCATGCGATTTCTTTCAATCTCATGTCTCCCATCACGGTTTTTTCTCTGGAAATTCCGCTCAAATTCATCAAGATGCTTCCAACGCAAGAAGAATAACTTCCTCCCCAGCACCATCTCGCCATTTCTGATAATCTGTGCTGCTGCCAGATCTTGCTTTGCTGTTTTCACTACTTCTTGCGGCCCTAGTATCATCATCATTGCCCGGTTCTTGAAGTCCTTTGCTCCACTTGAGAACTTATTTTTTATTTTTCATGGGATTAAGAGAATTCTCATCTTTATGGATCTCATTTATCATTGTAACAGGGATTTCACCAGCCGGCTCAAGCTCAACATTAATATTATCCTTACGCTCCACACTTATCTCCCTAGCATCTCTAACTAAAACAGGAGATTTACCATCCATGCTTTCAACAAATTGTTCCTCATGAACATCACTAAACTTATCCCTTTTACATTGAACAGATGTCATGTCTGGAGATCACTCACTTACTCTTCCTTGTCGATGCCTGCATGAAGGAGAGGGTAAATAGCATTTATTCAAGCAAATGAAGCATTACCACCACAACAATAAACTAGAACATCAAACTAAAGGGAACCACAAAAATAATCAAAGACAAATAAACAATATCTCTCATTTTCAAACAGTGAAGGGAAGGAATTCATCTATGAAATGAGCTCAGAAGAAACTTAAAAAAAAAAATGTTAATGATAACAGCAACAGGAGTTCATTTTCTTTCACAGCCAAACACGCAAGAAAGTAATCAATCTGCTTAAAGAAAACAAACTTTGATGAAAACTGCTACAACAAAATAAGTCAAAGATAGCAAACGCATCTCCATCACTTATACCTACCGAGTAAAAGTAAAATAAGAAAAATTTTGCTCAGTTAATGATAATAAGGAACTAGAACCAACTTCATCAATTTTCACAATGGCCATCTTGTTGGCATTTATTTCTCTTCTCCTTCAGATAAACAGAAAACTACCATATCATCGTTTTTTGTGACTCCCAAAATCCTCCGTAAAGGCATATGAAGGCAGGTTTAACCATACTTCCTAACATAGCAACTACCATATCCACTTCACTACAGAGTATTTCTTCCAGGAATGAATTATCTGTTGATCACAACTACATCATGCATTTATTTCTTCTACATGAAAGATGCAAGAGGAAAAGCGTTCAATTTAGAACAATTCAGACCAGCACTATGCAAGTATAGGGTCATATTTGAGATGAAACACTGCTTCACCACTCTACTTGAAGTACCGTAGTATAAAAGAAAAAAAAAGCAACAATATACATGATATTATAATACTATTAACTTTATCCAAAAGAAATAACAATAAATTGATTCAGGGTGGCTTCATAACTCTCATGACGAGGACTGCCAAAGTTTCCACAAGGATACATTGGACTCTGTCCCCTAGATACAGGACCATATGAAAGTGATGCTTCTGTAGGGAAGGGCAAAACCCCATCTTCTTCAGGCACATTACTGTGGACAGAATTAATAGTCCTTCCAGCTAGCTCTTCAGGACAATATTGCCTGGTTCCGAAGCAGCCGATGACAACGACGTCACGGAGGTTGACGAGAAAAGGCCGAGAACGTCAGTGTAGAGATCCGAACTCATCGTCGTCTTCCATTGGAATTCGTTACAAAACATAAAGACCAGGTTTTTATACTGATTTTTTTGACTTCCCTCCGTGGAACTTTCAGCAGACCTCACTGTTTTCTCAAATTATGTTTTCAAGAAATCACTGGCCGAGGCCGCTTTCATAGCTCAGTTGGTTAGAGCACCCGTTTAGTAAGCGGGAGGTCTTGAGTTCGACTCTCAATGAAAGCAACATCCTTTTTTGGCTCGCTCATTGATTGGAAAATAGGGTTGAAATAGAGGGTTGCATTGCAAAAACTTCTCACTTTGCTAAACCCTTTCCATTCCTCCGCCACCCATTCACTTAGTTCTCGAGTCTTTGCCGCTGTTCATTTCCTTCATTCTCAGGTTAGCACCGTTTCTTGGCTCGCATTTTTTTTATTACTCGTTGAATTGTTCCTTGGATTTCTGTCACCAAAAAAAAAAAAAAAAAACCAAGGACAAAACTTTGTTTAGCTTTCATTTTTATATTTACCTAAAAGATCTGCTTGGTTGAATTTGTTTGTCTCTTTTCCTACCAGGAAGCAGAGCCTACGATCCCAATTTCGGCTCAAAAAAAATGTCCGGGTAAGTGGAAACTTATTCCTTTTTTAAGGTTCAAAACCATGTTTAGTAGAATATCAGTGGTATTTACATAAAATTTGATCTTCTTGTTGGGTTTTGTTTTAATATCTCCACATGACTTCATGTTGCTTGCATTTTCACTATATGTTGCTCTGGTATTTATTGTATGCTAATATATGTTGCAGTGTGTTTTGCTTAGATGATTTGCATACTTGTGTGAATTGTTGTTTGTTTTGTTCCAGATTTGTTAGGAATGAGAACTATCTTAGGGTGTTTTGGGTATTTGCATTTGCCTTGATAGGAGTTGAAGAAAGCTATGTTACTTTGGCGCTTTATTTTTCTTGAGGTACCCGCGTATGACGTCTGTATTCGATGCATATCTGAACATGGATATCAGGATATCACCCTCCAAGAACCTTTCAAATGTATGGAAAAAAACTTTAAAAATTGACCATACTTGTATTGTACATTTACTCGTATTTGACACTCATACTTGAGTCTGAGTAGCATAGGAAGAAAATATTCCGTTTTATCCCATCTTGAGATTAAGTTCTTGGATTCCATTTTGTCAACAAATTTTTTCCGTTCTTGCATTTGCCCAACCCATCATTTTCTTCTTAACCTCTGTTTCTGTCTGATGACTTTATTTGTTTCTTTGAAAGATTTCATCATTATTAGATTCCCGTTTTATGCAATTATGCTCTATTGACTAGCCTATTTCTTTTGCAGAGAGGAAGTTGCAGTTGCCCAACCTGAGGCAGCAGCTATCATCGGTGAGCCAATGGACATCAACATGGCCTTGCCTCTTGTGGTTAGGAAGTCACAAGCTCATGGTGGGCTTGCTCGAGGCTTACATGAGGCTGCCAAGGCGATTGAAAAGCACAATGCGCATCTTTGTGTTATAGCCGATGACTGTGATCAGCCGGATTATGTTAAACTGGTCAGGGCACTCTGTGCCGATCACAATGTTAAAATGCTGCGCGCACCTAGTGCCAAAACTCTTGGCGAGTGGGCTGGTGTAAGTAAATTTTCGTTGCTCATTTATGGAACATGAGTTATTTTTCTCTGTTGCACTCAAAGCACAATCCTTTGACAATGTAACTTGTTCCTCGGCGAATATTACTAGAACGTCACAATCACGACATGCAACCAAATTGAAAGAAATTACCTATTGCTGTAAATGCTAATTGTGCTTCATCTCTCCATGCAGTTGTGTAAAATAGATTCTGAAGGGAAAGCAAGGAAGGTAGTTGGTTGCTCTTGTGTGGTTGTCAAGGTGCGAACGTATACCTGGAAATTACATTCTATATTTTTCTTCAACAATATTTGTTACATCGATCCATTTTCTTTCTTTAACCTTATTTTCGTTTTAGATCCGTCACATCATGCATGTTACGTATTTACGATTGTTGGGATTTATTATCCATTTTCGTGCAGGATTATGGCGAACAACACGAGGCTGTCGAAGTTGTTCAGCAGCATAAGGATTAATCAATCAGAGAGGAAGGGTAAATGACAGATTAATGTGCTTTTAAGTATTTTCTTCTTTGAAAATCGTTTGCAATGCTGAACTGCTTGTTGTTTCTTAAGTAATGCTACTTTTGTTTTTATTTTTTATTTTAAATTTTGTACTTAGTTCGTGGCAAATAATTTGGAAATCAACAATTTTACTCAAGTCTTTTTGATCTGGGATAGGGGCCTATCTTAGTTCGATCAAAAATTTGTCTGATTCTTTAGCCAAATACGATCAGGGTGGGCTGGTTTGATCGAAATAAATAAATTCAATGTGCCCGAAAGTGGGTCGGAGCAAAGTTCTGATCACCACAACGTGACAGATGCTCTTCTTCACATGAATCAAAACTTGGCCATGTAATGCCTCATTCCAGCATGCCAGCATATATTGTCTATCATTAAAATTGGTAGAGATCATGAGTTGAGTTTTTAGTTTATTTTAATTTATACGGATTAGGTTTTTGACAAGACTTTTGAAAATTCAAGGTAGCTTGAATTCTTATTTGATAATAAAATTTATATTTTTTATTTAAATTTAATTATAAAAAATATATAAAAATATTAAGATAAAAAATATTTTAATAATGTAATGAATATTAAAATTAGTTTTTTTAAAAAATTAAATTTGAGCTGAGTTTAAATAAATTTTTTTTGGGAAGTTCGGAGAAAGAACTTGTATTTTGTGGTCTGGCTCACAATCTGACCGATTGAACCATGTTCATAAGCAAACGAAAGCCTAAAAGAAATGGACCTGGACAATCGGATCTTAACATGTAAGACAACCGATAACTTCACACTTCACTAGCAGCTCTACATTAGGAGAATACAACCATTTAAGACTTAAAGCTCCGAACAAAAGTAGACAAATAGAATATGCCGACTTCTATATATTTGACAAGATTGATATCCTCTTCCATGTTGTCAATGTTCACATTCCCCACCATATTTCTTCAAAGGATTACCAACCTAATAATCTGCAAGCGGCCTGTATGTCTATTCATGCCAGCTAATTTCTAACTCCATGCAACAGGTGTTTAAGTTTGAAATTTTATTTAATATTTAAAAGATTTTAATAAAAATATTATTTTTAAAATATAAGTTTGATTTAAAAAATGTGATCTATTTAAAAAATTAATTATGTCTTAGATTTAACATTTAAGACATGAGTTTGGTTTGACACAATTTTAACTCTATATATATGTTTTATATTTATATAATTTTTATTATATTAAAAATAAACACAGAATATTACAATGTAAACGGTATAAGTTATTTATATTTTAAAACTTAATAAAAAAATTATAAGATTACAAGAGATTAAATTTTTTAAAAAATTTAAAAATAAATTAAAAATATAATATTAATCAATTTAAGTAAATTTAAATTATTTATTTATAATATAAATAAATTTAAATAAATTTTAAGATTTATAATTTAAATTAAATTAGACTTAAATAAAAATAAATGATATTTATACAATTCGATGAAACAACAAATTCGATCCAACAACTCTACTCCGCAGTAAATTTGGAACTATGAAGTATACACCTTTTTTTTCCCCCCGCCGTGGCGATCTCCCATTGGCCATTTCCAACACCTTGCAAATGATTATAACAAACCGCGTTTTGCCTTAAAATGGAAAACCCAATCAGCTGCATCGCACTCCACCCAAATCAAATCAACATCCAATTAAATTTTTGTTTTGAGTCTTTGCTGTAGGGTTTAGCAGTGAGCTTCGTCTCTCTCTTTACTCTTCCTCTTGTACGGAAGCTGTAAAAGCTCTGCTTTTTATTTATTTACTTATTTTCGTTTGCCTTCCACTGAAAAATATCTCCACTAAGTATAAACATTGAAATTAAAACAGGCGCGGAATTTGTAGCCAACTCGGTTTTTTTAATATGGATGCAACGGCGATTAGTACCTCGGAATTGAGAACCGAAGCAGTAATGGAGGAACGTTCGGATCTTGGAAACGGGTCAGTGGCTTCTGCTTCTCCCAGTTTTGACCTGTCCAGGAGAAAGGTCGAGTTTCATCCAGCGAGGAAGCCCTTTCATGGGCTGAAAAGTTGCGGCGGTGGGGATTTTAGAATCAACACACTAAACCCCGGGCCGCATCCGAAGCGGATAAAAGGGGTGGAATCTGGTCAACTGGGTATTATAGGAAGGAAGGTTGATGGGACTGATATGTTTGAGAATGGTTTGGATCCAATTCTCAGTTTGAAGATTACTTTTCGTAAAATTGTAAGCTTTTGTTTTGATGAGTTCTTTTCTATTTCTAACCTTTCTTTCAAATTAGTATTTGCTAAATTTTATGACTTTATGTGAAATTCTGTCGTTTTTCTTGTCTTGTTTTCAGTTCCTTAATTTTTCTTTGGATATTTTCATGAATGGTTAAACTGGGTTACTTCTTTGAGCTTGCTTTTATACGTATCTTGTTTAAGTGGAGTCTTTTACCAAATGCAGTTTTTGGAGATTTCTTTAGCTCTCTCTATCATTTGAGCTTTGTTGGTCGTCTGACAATAATATAACATGTCCTTCATGAAATTAGTAAACTTGGTCTTCAATGTCAGATTTTTCATTGTTATTATTGGAAAAATGCTCTTATGCGTGGATTATTACAATTAACTTAAAACACAACATGGCATTAAAAATTGATAGGGTGCTGGCTTGGAGAATCTTGGAAACACATGTTTTCTTAATTCGGTATTGCAATGTCTGACGTACACAGAGCCTTTAGTAGCTTATCTGCAAAGTGGCAAGCATCAAAGTTCATGTGAGTCAAACTATCATCGTTTCTCTCTATTGTTATTTTCTTATTGTTATGTGATACAACATTTATCGATGTGTGTTTTCATTTATGTACATCGGCGTTTATGCATGTATTTATTATGTTTTGGCCATAAATGCAAGCCTAGTTTTACATGTCGATTTCATATAGTTCATCTCTCATGATGCTTCATGTTTCAATTGGTTTATGAAGGCTGTATTGCTGGATTTTGTGCCTTGTGTGCTATCCAGAAACATGTTAGCCGTGCACTACAATCAACTGGGAGGATATTGGCACCAAATGATCTGGTCTCAAACCTACGATGTATCTTTTTTTGTGTATCATGTCATTGACTATTTTGATATTCAGCTGAGGTGCATGAGAAATTTCCTCATTAATCCCTACCCAACAGAGATTAGCTAAGGCGAGGCTTTAGCTATAACTTGTGAAATTCATTTGAGGGAGTTATTTGTTATATTAAGATGCTAATTTAAACCTGAATTAATATCAGTATTGGTGGCTAATTATTTTTCTCCTGATTAAGACATTCTGTTCTTTAGTTTCCAGAACTTGTGATTCTTGACCTCATGCTTAGGCATATCTCGGAACTTCAGAAATTCTCGACAGGAGGATGCACATGAGTACATGGTAAACCTGCTAGAATCCATGCACAAGTGCTGCTTACCTTCAGGGGTACCAAGTGAATCCCCTAGTGCTTATGAGAAGAGTTTGGTTCACAAGATCTTTGGTGGTCGCCTTCGTAGTCAGGTATATTTTTTTCTTGCTGGATTATGATATGACCAAAATGTGAAGTTGTAAAAAGTTTCGCTTGATTTTGACAATTTTGAATGTGTTGCAATTAAGAAAGGAAAATTCATGTGCTTAATATATATTAGAGTCTGTTTAAACTTCTTATAAAATGATTCTCTTTTACAGTATTCAATAGTTTCTTGTTACATCTTCAGGTTAAATGCATGCAGTGTTCGTTCTGCTCCAATACATTCGATCCCTTCCTAGATTTAAGTCTTGAAATAGCCAAGGCAGATTCCTTGCATAAAGCACTTAAAAACTTCACTGCTGCGGAGCTTTTAGATGGAGGAGGGAGGCAGTATCAATGCCAACGCTGCAAGCAGAAAGTTAAGGCAATCAAACAGCTCACAGTTTACAATGCACCTCATGTACTTACCATCCATCTAAAAAGATTTCGTGCACATGATTTTGGGCAAAAGATTGACCGAAAAGTTGAATTTAGTCCAACCTTAGACATGAAGCCTTTTGTCACTGGTTCCAATGTGAGTAAACTTCCATTGCATGCTGTTACTTTTCTCAATTGAGTATCTTTGTTGGTTATCTAAGCCATTCTTTGGAGACACAAAAAGCAGTATCAAAAGACTAATGCAATGTTATGTAAGTTCTTTCTCACATTACTTTTTAATGGGCCATGATCCTAGGAAGAAGTTTACCACTCAGTTACTATTTATTCTGTTTGACATTTGAATGCTGAATGCAATATGTACAGCATTCTGCTGTGAGGAAACTATGCATGTAATCTATCTTTGCCAATAACTTAGGTATCATGCTTTATATAACTAGTTGAAAAGATAAGTTTGTTGGAGTTAGCAGGAAGGAGATTTGAAATACACTCTTTATGGCGTTCTGGTTCATTGTGGATGGAGCACTCATTCTGGCCACTACTACTGTTTTGTTCGCACATCAAGCGGCATGTGGTACTCTCTTGATGACAACAGGGTACCTGAAACAACTTTGTCCTATTAGAATTTTTTTTTTCTAGCTATTGGAATGCTAGTAGTATTGATAAGTGAGGATATTATCCTCTTCTTTTTTGGAATGACCACTTTCTCTTTCTTCAATTTCCACAAAAAATGGGAAAAGGATCAAGGTGCTGAACCTTTATTAACCATGTTATTTCGCAAGATTTAGAAGTGGATTGTTATCTTTGAATCATGTGGCTTACTGTGATACGTTTGCAACTCATAAGAGATGTTCGTTACAGGAACTTGATGACTACTTTAATTTACGCAAACATGATGCATACGATAGATTTATTCTATCACATGTAATGGAATGAAGAGAGATTAAGGGTTGGGATGAGGATTTTTTTTTGTTCCTTATCCATTAGTTGAAAGATCCCTTACTAGATGTATTATTGTGGATCTTGGAATGGATCTTCTTACGTGTTTCCCAACATAATGCAACAGGTTGTCCAGGTCAGTGAGAGGACTGTTTTGGAGCAGAAGGCTTACATGTTGTTCTATGTGAGTGACAGAAGAAATACTGTTCCAAAAAAGGCTATTGATATTCTTCAGAGGGATAACCTAAAAGCAAATGTGAATGGAAGTTCTGTTTTTAATCAAAATTCAAAGGAGCATGTGCAAAGTGGCCCAGTTGGGAATAAATTATGTGCTTCAGGCACTCCCGCTGCAATGACTCAAAAGGAGACTATTAATGGTGGCATGTCAAAGGAGACAATCATGAAGGAAGTGCCATCTCGGCAAAACTATGTGCAGCGAATGGCAGAAGGCTCAGTGCTTAAGGATTCCATTTTGTCCCCTTCCAATGTAGCATCATCACAAGCATCTACTTCAAACCTAGTTCATGGTGAAATCTTGAAACCATCAGCTTGTTTTGTGGTTGGCAATGTTGGCAGTTCCAAAATTGAAAATTCAACTGTTACTACTGGTGTCAAAGATGGTAACTGCAATGAGAGAGGAAACACTAAAAGGGGTTTTGGAGTCCCAGTGACCATATCACCCAGTTGTGGTGGTCTCCAGAACTCAGGCACTGATAAAGTTGGGACTAAAGAGACCTTGCCAAAGGTAAAGATGCATGTTTTATTCCCTACATGGGCTTCTGTGTCCTTTTCCCTACATGGCATGTGCGCCTGTTTCTAATTTCTATATGTTTTTGCCTCCAGATTAATTTTGCTTCAAAGATTGAGGTTTCAAGTAATGTTGCATTAGAAGATTTGATCGATAAAGCCGTGAAGAAAGTTCCTGGTGAAGCTTTGTCTATGAGTACTACTACTGAAACATTGAAGAATGTTCAGGCTATTACATCTCCAGATAAGCCAAACTGTGACAGTAGTCAGGTGATTGTATATATCATAGTCAATATCTAACGCTAGTAATAATACACTTGCACATTGAATTAGATTTTTTTTTTTCCCATTTTGTTTTCAGGTTGGAGATTTTTCCAGCCATGGTACCACTAACAGGACACTGAACAAGAAGGGAGATGATGGTAGCCAAAAAAATATTTCCGAATCCCCTTTGAGCATTCCAAATGGATCTTTGAAAACTAAAGATCCTGGATATGCACCCTCTGGAAAACCAAAGAAGAAGCATCTGAATCGTCAGCTTAAAAACATTCATATTGGCATTAAATTAAATTTTTTCAGGGCATCTCTGCACATGCTCAGGAACAAGAATTATAAAAGGAGCAAGAAACACACATTAAATGCCCACGTTCATTATAAAGAAAATTTGTTGGATAAGGATTGTTTTCCCTCAGATCTGGGGCCATCTACATCTGGGAAATCCAGCACAACTGGCTTGGGTTTAATTCATACTGGGAGGCAAAAGGCAGCCAATGATATTGCTCTGAAAATTTTTAAAAATAGTTTCACTTCCTTGATGAATACAATAGATGGAGAAGTTAAAGAGAGGATTTATCAGAATGGTATTGTTCTTGCAACTGATCAACAAGCAGAAATGAGTTCTGGCGCAGTCCTGGAAGCAAACCGGCATAATTCAAGAGAAATTGATTCTTTGAAAGATGGCAAAACAGGTTCATCTCCGAATTGGCATGTGCTTATTCAAGGTCTGGGGGAGACAACTGGTGCGTTCTTATCTAAAATATCTATTTCAGCTGTGCATCATCTGCATTTAAATCATTTATGCTCCCTTTCTGTTGTGTGTGGGAAGGGGTGACTCTGCTGGATGTTATTTGACTTGCTATGTTATTCTTTGGCCTGTTTTGCTTGCTGCAGTTGCAAGATGGGATGATATGGACTTTGCATCACATGTTGAGACCGTGGAAGCAAATGGTACAGAAAGTACCAAAATTGGTTACGTTCTAGATGAATGGTGAGTGAACATAAATGCATTCTTCTTTTATTTACTTTGGTTGCAATATCATCTTCAACTAATGGTCTTGCTAAGATTTGGAAAAGACTTGCTTTTTTTATTTCCTCATAGCATTGTGTGGTTTTGAAGGTTTTAATCTCCTAATGCCATTTTTATCTTTGAAAGGGATGAAGAATTTGACAGGGGTAAGAGGAAGAAAATAAGGCAACATAAGCACAACTTTGGTGGTCCAAATCCTTTCCAACAAATTGCCATCAAGAAAGCACAGTTAAAGAAGGCTAAGTTGGATCATTCTAACTCAGAAAACCAACCATTCAGGATATGATGTAATCCATATCAAATTCGGAGCAATTTTGACCTGCCCGTCTGCTTAGTTTATATGTAGTAATTCTTGCTGTCTTCTTGACATAAGCCAAATTGTATTTTGTAACAAGGAGAGTGTTTAAAGTGGAGAGAGGGACAAAAAAACATTGAAAAAATTCAGATTTTTTTTTATTATCTTTTTCCTTTATGGAATTTCTTCATTAGGTAAAGAAGAGAGAGAGACTTGAATGACACTTTGTTAACTCATTTCTGGACACACGGCCAAAAGGACCTGTATCTTAGTAATAAAGAACTTGTGATGGTGAACTTGGATTTAGTTCGGATGATTTATAAAAGGAAACATGACCAAGAATGTTCAAGGTAAATAACTAAATATAGTAGTAAATGTGTCACAGACTCTGCTAATGAAAATGAAGAACAATAAGAGAAGCAATAGAGAAAAGAGAAATGGATTTATAGCTATTCAGATAGAACAGACATGTGACATTCATCTATTTAAGTTCACGTATATATCTAAGTAAATACAGAGACGATTCAAGGAAAAGACGTTTCGGAAATCAAATTCTGATAACTTCTTGACCTAACAATCTTGAAATCTACTCGTTTTCGTCCTCAAAGTACAACAATAATTGCATTTAGTTTAGTAAAGAACTTTCGATAAACATAGGCTTAAAAAAGTGGGAATTAGAGAGTAATAACTTGCTCTGTTCAAAAATCATAAAGTATTCTAATTTGAATAATCCATCTTCTCCTCGTCACAAAAAGGTTTTTGTACAATCTTAGAAAATTTTGACAATTTATCATTTTAACCCCTTTCTCAATTTAACAATGTTATAGTTGCCAGTGAGATTTGTTCAAGCTAAGCTTCCTTACTATCAGTCTATTATTACTATTAATACTTGTTTTAGGCGCCATCGGATTGGATCCAAAACCTGAAAAAGCCACCAAAGATTTGACTAAAAAAACCCAAAAACAAAACTTTTTGATTAACATAAATCAAAACCCAGTTATACTTTCATGGTTTTTTTTTTTTTTTTGGTAAATTTGTTACCATCTAACACTTAAGCAAAAGGTTAAAGCAAAACCAAGTCGCAGTAATACTTGGAAGTAGTGCTGTCTACGTTCGGACGTAATTGAGTTTCTTTCGACTGTTCTGTCTATCTCTCTCTCAAACATTTCAGGCTTTCAGCCAACAAACTTTCTTCTTTGTACAGCTAAATTCCGCACTCTAACCAAATACAACTAAACTCACAAGCATGGAATATACCCAACCTTTTTTTAGCTCTTTTTTTACTCTGGGTTTTGTTATTTGATCAATGATCATGTAGTTTTTTGAAGATAACAACAGATTGAAAGAGAGGAAAGAATAGAAATTCTCCCTTGTTTGTTGAATCCCAAAATGATAACAATAAAAATGAGCGTGTCTTTGACTGTAATGACATTTAAACTGCATGAAGAGCAATCAGAAGATAGCCCAAATTCGTGGGAGAAAAGGAGGGATTTGTGCATAAGTGTCATCACTAGTTACTCCCGTCATTGTTTGCACTCAACAAGGTATGCCTTCTCGGATCTTTGTTGTCGCTTTTGGTTCTTCTTGATTTGCATGATCTGGTTGTTTTGGAAATTTCATTCTTTTGATCCAGGAAATGATATGTTGTTTGACGAACCTTAAAGGACAAACACCCACCTCTTTTCACCTCCGGAAAACCTTGTTGCTTGTCTAAATCTGGGCTCTATCCAATCATCTTAACAATCTGCACAGTGCTGATGCTACAAATATAGACTTATCAGTCAAGCTGCTTAAATAATGGTGGAGTAATCTTGATCTATGATCCTCCAGTAATTTTGATAAACGACCAACATCTTAAGAACACTTCCAAATCATACCTAATCTAGAGATTGGTAAATGACCAACTTAAACAAATCTAAGTACGATATAACATGAGTTCTTTTATAGTTATTATTTTCAAATGTAGTTTCACTATTTAAAAAATATATATATATATATATAAATATTTTTTCAGATCCGATGGTCTGAATTCATAAAAACCTTTGTTCAAGACCGGCCCAGGATTTTATTATTATCATCATCGTCATCATTATCTTTAATTTGCAGTGTTTATGATAACAGAACTCCAATGGCTGAAACAAAAAATAATGCCGTCAGATCAAAATAATGACCGTACATCAAAATCAGAGAATTTAAATCCAACGATTCGTGCCTATCGTTCTTCCCAACGAACCACCTTTTTCCCTCTCTCTCTCTCTCTATCTCTCTCTCTTCCCTCACAAACAAGAAAATTTAACTCGACAACATAAATAACAAAGCAAAGCAGGCTCTTTTTTTTCTTTTTTCTTTTTTAAGTTCAGATTTGAATACAGGAAAAAATGAGAATCGGGTAATAGGATCTAGACCCGGGCAAAAACCATGGCTGGTCATAAGTTTCACGTTGCATGGACCTTGTTTGCGACTGACATTTGTGATGTATTTGTGACAGGATTTTGGATAACCTGCCATTGCTTGTTCCAATACGAAGGCCTGATCAGGAAATTGCTGTAGCGTATCAGCATGGATTTCATGTTGGTCTCGGAGGCCAGTATGCTGGTGTAAGTGCTAAGATTGATTGGCACTTTGTAGAATAAGTTTTGATATTTTGCCATGTTCTGATGCAAGCAATGCTGGTTTTTTCTGTTTGTACATTCAGAGCAAGGACGAAAAACATTTTATCCAGTCACTTGACATTACAGTCAAATATCGCAAGGATCCACTGGCAAATTCTTCAAGTATTGTTGGATTTGATGTCAAACCATTCAGGTTAGAATCTTTTATTGTTTATGACTGAGGCATATCTGTTACCAATAATTTCTCTTTTCGATGGTGTTTATTTTCGAGATTTCTTAGCACATCATTTTGATGAATATAGTGTTAAACATGAATATGAGGGTGAGTGGAATCTGACTACCTGTGATCCCCATACGAAATGTGCAGTTACTGGCTCTGAATCTCCTCAGGATCATATTTTTACATATGATGTGGAGTCTGAGGTCCTGCCTCATACCTCTTCTTAAAATGAGAATGCAATGCTGCTTGTTACTGTTTGGCTATTCTGTCTGATGTTATATCATTTTAATGAACTTGCTCCTTGATGTTATCTTGCAGGAAAGTGATATAAAGTGGGCATTCCGATGGGATTCCTATCTTCTGATGGCTGATTATCAGATCCGACGGTTCTCGATTGTTAATTCTATGATGATTGCTCTTTTTCTCTCGGGGATGGTGATGATGATCATGCTGCGAACTCTTTATCAGGGTATCTCCTAGTACAATCAACTTGAAAAAAAAAGAAGCTCAAGAGGAGACAGGGTGGAAACTGGCCCATGGTGATGTTTTCAGACCTCCAATGAACTCGGACTTACTCTGTGTCTATGTGGGAAATGGGGTTCAGTTGTTTGGTATGGTTCTTGTTACCATGATCTTTGCTCTCCCAGGCTTCTTGTCCACCTCGGATAGAATCCCTTGAACGCTCTGATATGGGGCCAGAAATCCTCTGGAGCCATGCCATTTGGAACCATGTTTGCTCCGGTATTTTAATGGTTGGGCATCTCAGTCCCGCTCGTTTTTGTCGGTAGTTATATTGGTTTTAAGAAGCCAGCAATCGAGGATCCAGTGAAAACTAGTAAGATCCCAAGGTAAATGCCAGAACAGGCTTGGTACATGAACCCGACCTTCTCCCACCTAATTGGTGGTATTCTACCATTTGGGGCTGTTTTCCATCCTCGCTTCTTTATGGTTGCATCAGTTTTATTACATATATGGCTTCCTCTTCATCATCTTTGTCATTCTTATCGTCAATTGTGCCGGGATAAAAGTTGTTCTCTGCTATTTCCAGCTGTGCAGTGAGGATTATCTATGGTGGTGGAGGTCATACCCATCGGGGTCGTCAGCTCTTTACCTCTTCCTCCATGCTGCCTTCTACTTCTTCACAAAGCTCGAGGATCACAAAGCCAGTTTTTGGAGTTTTGTACTTTGGGTACATGCTGATCGTTTCGTACGGATTCTTCGTTCTCACCGGAACAATTGGTTTCTGTGCTTGCTTCTGGTTCAAAAGGCTCATCTACTCATCAGTGAAGATTGATTGATCAGTTATTGCAAGTTGAGGAAAATTGCCAATTTGTTTCATCATGAGGATGAAAATGATTGGAATCAGTTTTGAATCTTTTATCATAGAAATTGTTGATTTTTTTTAGCTTGAGAGATTTGTTGCAATCTCTTCTCAATGCCTATTCTAGAAATGAAGGTATTCTTTTATAATAGTGCTTCGTTTATACTGCCATTCTCTCGAAGAAAGAATTCATAATCTAGCCCCGAACTCTCTCAAGATTTCATGTCAATATGAATATTTATTTAAAAAATGAAAAAAAAAAATTTGCATCATTTCATGTCGATATAAATATTCAAGTATAATTTACATTCAGTGAAGAACAAGAAATAAAGCCGGAAGATCCTCAAAGGCTCAAACTACCATTTCAGCTTCTCTAAGGTTGGTGGGGATCCCAATATCTAACCTCATGGTTGGTTTATATTGATCAGGCACAGCAGCACCAGCCTGCACACAAATTTCCACCACAGCAGGGGCTTGCCCGTAGAAAGACCTGAGCTCCCGCTGCAATGGCGGTCCATTAACATCAGGCACATGCCACACATATCTTGGAGGTATCAAGTCATCCAGCACTGCCGCTTGCCAACCATGTTGCCCGTTTCGTTGCTGGTGCTTGTGAGCCCCACAGTTCTGTGCTTTATGCCCGGAGGCACCCACATGCACCTCCGGGCAATATCCGCAAACCCTCACAGGATACATCCTCATTAGCTTCTTGGCTCCTCTCCTCATCTGCTCCCATGCTTGGAGCGTTTCCTCCGCAAGCAAGATTGTTTCATCTTTATCGCTAGGAGCTACTATCTCTGAATCAGGTATTTCAGTCAATATTGGTTTCAAGGGTTCTGGGACAGGATCTGGTAGTTCACTTTCATCAGCATCAACAAATTCCCTTTTCCCGATACGAATGATTGGCTTTCTTCTCCTCTTTGCTGGATATTCAGGAATGTCGACACCAGCTTGGATGCAAAGCTCAACTAGTGCTGGAATCCGAGGAATCGAGAATCTCTCGTCGTGACTTATTCGCTTTCCAAGGCGATCATACAGATGGTAGGCATCAACTTGCAAGAAAACATCTTCAACAGTTGCATATGTCCATTCATGAAGGCCCTTACGGATGGAAGCATGTTGACCCCTACATGACTTGAATGGATGTGCAACAGGACCAACATGAATTTCATTACAATAACTGCAAAGATGTGAGATTATGAGATCACTGCATCATATTGCCTAAATACATTCAAGGCTGAAAATTAACTCTGACTATGACTGGAAAGAAATCTAGTCTAATTACATAACAAACATATCGTAGAATCATTCAAGAGTAGTCAAGCAGTCAGGTCATTCACGTTACATGCATCTAACGACAGGGAATATTAATAAATGTTAAATACATTGTCTTTATGATTAACATTTTTCCCTTCCAACTTTTCAATCAATTTAGATGATAAGAGTTTTCTTTCTCTCACTGTATTACAAGCATCAAGAACCAGCCAATCACTTAGAAGACTTGGCTAAAATAACTTGTGCAATGTTAAATACACACTACAGGAAAAGCAGGAGCTAATAGTAATCAGCGAGGGTATATTAACATGTTATAATTAATCTCAGTGAGGACATTAAATTTCAATGCTAGCGCCTCTATGACGGCAAAGTGGCAGATATGGCACTGGTCAGCCTTATTTGTAAGAAGTGGTGTTAGATGGATCAAAAATAAAATGGAAAATATGTATTATGAAATATAATGATGCCAAATGCAAAACTTATTTCATAGGCTTATACTTGTTAGGTTACACTGAAAAAGGTTAGTTTTTCCCTAACCATGCTTTTGTGAATAATAACTCAGTGCAAGGCTGTCTCTGTCCTATATCAAGGATATTCACAAGGAAATAAGCACAGAAGAGGGAGAAAAAGACCTGCAAGCATGAACTTTCACCACCTTCAAGAGTTTCTTGAGATTGTTAATTAATGTAACCCTTGCATTCAGAACATCGTAGGCGATGGGTACCAGACTTTTAACAATTAAGCCATTCTTCGGAGGTGGAACTGGTTTTTTAGGCTGGCCTCTGCTCTTCTTGAACCTCTCCCTAGCAGCTCGCCTCAACTCCACTATGGGTACAGGGAAGGGCTTTTTCTCTTTCTTTGAATAATAGCGAGGTAAATCTGCATTTTGAGGGTGATCACATCTAACGACCAACGAACATGGTTGACGAAACTTTCTTGATGTTGCTATAGGCTCAGGGTGAAGTTTGAGTTTATCACTGCTACGCTGCATGAAGTACCATTACCGAAAATATGCATCTATTAAAATTTTCCTAAAACTAACAGTTCATCAGAAACAAAGAGACTCAAGAGTTTCATATTTCATCTGATATTGAAGAATGACACTATTGAAATTACTAAAATGCTGGCTTCTAATAAACACGATAAGAGTCAAAACCTGACAGTTCTAAATTCTAAAACATTTATAATTAGATTATTCTGAATGATTTATGAACTAATTTGATTAGCCTGATAAGTTGAAAATGATGTACAATGAACCAAATCAAGTTGGGAAAAAAGAGGAAAACTCTGAAATAAAAACTCCTAAAATCTACTTTAAAGTTCAAGGCTTCAAGGAAAAAGTTAAATTTATAATCTATTGCTGTCAAAGAAGGATAAACATTATACCAATTGGTTTAAGTTTTAAACAAAAATTCTATTGTTCAAGAGCTGAAGCTTCGATTTGACATTCTATCAATTAGCAACAACATTATTTAACAACTGCAACTTCAAGAGTAATTCCAGTAGCCAAGTATGATAGGGGAGTAAAATGCAAACCCAAATGCAGCTTACCCTTAAAGAAGAAAGCAAACTAAGGCCATGGTAGAGGTTAAGTTTGAGAAAATCCGGTCTTGACTGGCATGAAACCATCGATGGGCCATTTCTGGGAGGCAAATACACTAAATTACCATGAGACAGATAATTCCTGGGATTACTATCCACCCCTGAAACCAGAATAGCATATACTTAAATAAATCTTAAGAAGCAAACTGTAAAAAATCGTATTTTGACAAACAAACAAGTTGGCACAAAAATAAAAGCTTTGACTATCTCAAAGAAAAAAAAAACTTTTCTTGATTAATGAAATAAACGTATATTTAAAATGAAAACCCGGAAAAAAAATCATTAAGCCAAAGATAGTGAAGACGCAGATGAAAACTTTGGGTTTTGAGAGAGGGAAAGAAAGCTTACAGCAGCGAATTGAAGGGGAAGCTGACATTTTTTTTAGAGTGACATCAACACAAACATCAGTTCATTAACAAAGAGGGAAGATAACAGGCTTTTCTTTTGTAAATTTTGTTATCTAAATTCTCAACCTTCCAACAAAATCAGAGATTTTAGCTTGCTGGACCAGTGAAGAACAGCTTAAAAAGCCTATGCTTGAGCAGTTTGCAGGAATTTTTCTTTAGTTTTAGCCTTACATTTAGATGGATCCATCCAGCCCATAAAAAGAAAAAAAAAAAGGTTGTATGGCTCCCGTGGCCTGACCCAACATCTTACTTGGCATTGTATTGCTTAGTTAACAACCGTCAACAGCAGAATTGTATTGATTATAATATAACTAGCTGACTATTGGGTCCATAAAAATGCTATGTACTCAAATACTTTGCCGAGACATTGTCTCTGAATACGTAATTTAATATAAATATATTTTAATATATTTAAAAAATTTTATTTTATATTTATATATAAAAATATTCAAATATATAAATTAATATGAATATTTCAAAAATAATAAAAAGTGAAAATAACGTAGATCTCTAATATTGGGAAAAAGTTTTATTTCATTGTGTTTCAATGTCTTAACACATGGATATGTGGAACATCTACAAGGTTATGTGGAACATCTACAAGGTTGTGGTGGGAAAGGATAACCAGCGAAGCATGCATGTATCTTACGATAGAATCACATTGTACTTTCCGTGGTTGGCCCGGTTCATTGGTCCTGCTCACGGGTCTGATTTTATGACTTTGATTTAAGGGATTTAGTTTATGAATTCGATTTGAAGTAAGTTCAATTTGGGGTTTGATTTTTTGAGTTCGGTTTGAGAAGGTTCAATTCATGGATCTAGTTCAAGGGTTCAGTTCATGGATTTAATCTAATGTTTTTGATTCATAGGTCTAGATTGATAGGTTAGTTTATGAATTCAATTCATTAATTAAGTCCATAGACCCGCTTCATAGAGTTCAAAAGAATTGATTCTAATTAAATGGCATAAGCAGTCCATTTACTTTTTAAACGGAGACAGTACAACAGATTTAATTATACAAATTATTGTTCAAATTAAGTAAACAACACGGAATTTTAATGACCAAATTAGGTAAAATTATTCTATTAGTTTGAAAATATATGTACTTTTTATTATTAAAAGGGTTAAAATATTTAGGATTCAAATACATTTTTTCTTCTAAACTTGATCTCAAGAATCAAGTGATAATAATTTAGTTGATGAATTGATAATAAAATCAAAATTATATAACTATAAAAAATAAATATATTAATAAGATTATATTGATAATTTATTTAATTTTTTTTTTCAACCAAATGCTCCAAATTTTGTTACTTGTTATAATTTCAAAGGATAATATTTCCAAGCCAGAAGAGCAATGGGAGTTGAGCAACAGCCACTAAAAGAAGAAGATAATGGCGCTTGCTTGAATGGTTTTCAGACATTCTCACTTCCACAATCAAAATTCTCTTCATGATCTTCGCGAGCAACTTCCCCGTACGCAAACTTTGCCACAATATAATAACATTGAAACTGTAACTCCAAGCAATCCTGGAAAGTAGAGTGATCGAAACTGCAGCGAATGTGTATCCTCCATAAGCAACTATGTCGAGCAATGGCACGTCTCCATCTCCGAGTGTATGCAACGTTGCTTCGAGTAGAAGGACTTGGAACAACCAGCAAAGCACTCCATTTGTAGCTTGCACACCTAGAGCTTCAGGACTAAATCTGCAAAAAAAAATGAAGTAGAAAATTTTAGTCACTTCTCAATTCACCTTCCAAGTTTTTGCAGCGCATAACCTAGGGCCTAACTTAATTGATTCATACATTCAGCAAATTTAGAATTCAAATCCCAGCATCTGTAACCAGAGTTGTGGCATGGCTGAGAATTTGAAGTGTTGAACTAGGGTCTAGTTCCACCTGAACTGCTGATGTCAACTAAAATTTGGGGCCAGCACTTATGTTAAATTTGGCAAATGATTAAATGAAATAAGAAGATTAAAAAGGGGAGGGGACTTGCTTTCCATTGATGCCTAAAAAGAAGCCAGCTAGAACCACATATGTGCCAAATGCCATCAATGGAATGTACAGATCAGGTGCATTTATATCATCAATAGGAGCCTTGTAAGCCAAGTTACCCCCTACCCTTTCGGTAGCTCTCATCCAATGTCCCTGGAGGAACCAAAAGATTTGAGTGGACTTCTACGATAGCATGGGGTTTCGGGATTGGGGGAATGTCAATAAGTTGTACTTTTATATCGATTCGGAAGTTTAAGTATTTATGACTGCATACCTTATGCAGGAATGGTGACAGAACTAACTTCAATTTGTTCATCACATACTGATCATTCACTTGGAAGTAAAACTGGGGATTCGAGAAATATCTGCTGATCTGCAATATCTTTCACATGTTAAAAATCTTACGATCATTCAAGGAAAGTTCATCTAATCAGGAAGTTAGAACTTCATCTTACATTGCCTTGCAGACAGGTTGAGCCTGCCCTTAGGGACCTCTCCCGATAGACAGCCAGCTCGGTTTTGATCAAATCCGACCCAGCTCCATATAAAGCATCAGCAAACGGATTCATTTGCTCCTTCGTTGCAGCAGGTTGAACAGAGATCTGCTCACATCTTCCTGAATTACATAATAATGTTATATGTGCTTATAAAACTGAAGGATTACTAGGCCCTCTAGTTTCTATCATCAACCAAAAAAAGATATGTTAAAATGAAGAAAAATCCTGAAACAATTAGAATTTGGCAGTTCTGATTCAGCTTAACCAATCTACATTGCCAACAAAGAAGTCTTCCATTTTATGGTCATTGCTGTTGATAGAATTTACCATTTCAGGAAGAGGTTCATAACAAAAATTACATTTTTGTTGGGGTTCATTATAAACTTAGTTACTTATATTCAAGTAAGTGTCAAATATGGATATATCTCTACACGAGTATGTTCAATTTTTTCGAATTTTTTTTATAAATTTGAAAGGCCTAACAAGGATCATGTGTTCATATTTATATCCAAATAAATATCAAACATAAATATTTAAAAAAAAAGAAACAAAGAGATAGAGCAGCATAGTTAGAAACAGAGAAATAGTGGGCAAAGACCAGAATATATATACACAGAAAGAAGCCAGCCATGGTTACGCTCGAGACTCGGTCCAAAAACAGAAGAAAGCTGTCCTAAAGCCGAAGGAAGGATTTTCACTCCTAAGACTGAAATTTCATCAAACTTCGAAACGAACTTATACGTCGTACTTAAAACAGTCAAAGGATGCTCAAAATGAAATTGAAACAGCTTCTTTCCTTTGACAAGAATCCCGAGGTCGAATCTTGCATTCATGAGATTAAACTATGCAGCTGTCACTCAAATGTACTCTAAAATGTAGCATGCATTTGCCAGTTAATTACTTAAGCTTTTGATTAAATAACAAAAATAAAGAAAACCCACTGACCTTCTCCTCCCTGTGTGCTGAAAATTGCCATTAAAACCTCCAAATTTGACAGCCTTTCTTTCTAATCAAAAGTTTTCAATCCAAATTCCCTCTCCTTCTATGCTGCCCGATGTTTTCTATGTTTTGTAATCATGATGTGGCATTCTGAAGGCTCCGCTGCCCGATGTAACATTGATATCATAGGATCCTTCCATAAACTATTTTTCCAGTATTACGTTAGGCGGAGAGTCATCGCCTTGTTTCGGCTTCTCATTATTCAAATATTCGTATTTAATATTATATTTAATTTATTTTTTAATATATATGATTAAATATATTTATTCTTAATATTTATATTTGAATTTAAATATCATAGCTCAAAACAGCACCCAAACTGATCTACAACTCTCTTAATTTGATATTGATGGACTCTGTCAACACGGACGCAAGGTTATTAGTGTATTGTTTAATACCAAACTTTTGCAATGGTAACAGACTAGCAACTTAAAGTTGATTAGGGCAGTGCCACGGACGGGGCGGAATCCGTAAGAAATCGCCATAAAATTCTACAAAGGTCCCTAACTCCTATTTCCGAAAATCACATTTCCCAACGTCGTAGCATTAACCCACAACAACTGTACAGGGAAAGAGATCTAGTTTTCATTGACCCTTGTTCCCTTGGGCCCCCCATGTATCTCCGAAATAATATTATCAATATCGTATCGGTATCAATCGTATCAGTTGATACGTATCAATTTTGATATATAACGATATCAGTGATAGTTGATTTCGTTTTGATTTTGATTTCGGTCTGTGTCGGCCGTACCGATAGGTACTAGCCTGTTTCGGTGGTACCGATCGATAACTGTACTGGTCGGTACAATATAAGCTTAAAAAAAAGTTAAACCAACACTGATCTTAAATCTGATGAATATTGTACATAATTACTCATAAATTTGATGAATCTTAGACATAATTACTCATAAATTTAATGATTATTAAAAAATTTTAACT
>JBBYHM010000026.1:19438332-19450036 GCA_038381775.1 Adansonia rubrostipa
TACCAACTTCAACTGCTTCTTCAAATCCTTGTATGACAAAAACTTATCCCTCCAATCAGGCAACGCTTCTTCGATCAGAATGCTTAAACTCTTCCAAAACTTCATGCTCCTTCACTCACCCGATCAAGATCACGATTACCCTTTTCTTCTTTTTTTTTTCCTGTATAGAGATAGATTCTTGAAACTGAGTATTATTATAGAGAACAAAATAAAGGAGAGCAAACGAGGATAATCTTTTTCTTTTATATATATATAATATTCGATTAAGAAGAAAATGGGAATATACCATTTGTTCCGTGGACGAAATCTTTCGGCTTTTATTCTTTTTTGACTTTTTTCCCTATCTTTTTCTTGGTTAGACCGTTGAGCTTTGGCTCCTTCACAGTAACAGATAAACGGTAATTTAAAATTGCCGGACCATTACGTTGAAACAGTATTTATAAATTAAAATAATATATATTTTATTTATATTTAATTATAAAATATATAAATATTAATATATAAATAATTTTTAAAAATTTTATTGTAAGATGAAGATCAAAAAGTAAATTTGGACCACAGGTTCTAGCCAAATTCAAAGTCACGACCTGATTCAAATTCAGGGTTATGACTTAACCCTTGAATACTTTCTTAGATTAAAATATAAAATGCTAAACTACTAAAACATACTCTTGAATTTTATAATTTTACGAAAGTCTTTATATTTTTTTATATCTAGATAAATTTTTATTTTTTGATTTGTATTCAAACAAGCTTTATATTAAATAAAATATTGATTTAGAGGCTTGTTGAGTCAAAAATTAAAGATTAAGGATGTGCTTTGATAAAATTAAAAGTTATATGTTTATTTTAGTAAAAGTTAAAGATTAAAGGGTTTATTTGAATGCAAATTAAAAGTTAAGATTTATTGAAATGTAACAAGAGTTTAGGGACTTAAATAAAATTATAAAATTTAAGAATTTTTTTTATTATTTTAGCCAAAATATTATTTTGGAATTACATTGTCGAATTTTCTTGCTTTTCATTTGCTTGTGTAATTACGAAATTTAAATTCAAAAGTGATTATTGATAAGAATATGTATCGGAGCATACATATATTTAATTCTTTTAAATTTTATATCTATATTTAAATATATATTGAATATAAATATTGATATAAATATTTTGAAGAAAATAAAAAACACGAGCAATATGCTACCAATAGTTTGGAGCTTGAATTATTTTATGGTCCCAAAATTTTTCCCTTTATTTTGGTGCCGTGCATGGTAGAGATGTTTGGCCTTTCAACTCATTTCTATGGTCCTCCGTGAGTTTTATAAACAAGGAATTCCTTTGATTGTATTTAGATGTATTCATGGCTTGTTTGAGTTTGAGTCGAATCTAAGTATGATATTAATGTTATTTATGTTTGTTTAAATTTAGAGTTACTGGAAATATCAATTTTAAATTTTACCTAAGTCTGTCCATATTTATAAATGAATAGTCCAATTCTAATTAGTTTCACCCATATAGTTTTTTTAATTTACTTTTAAAAAAATATGTTTTTTAAATTAAGTTTTAATAATTTAGTATGTTCGTTTACGAGGTTTTAAAATGTAAATAACGTAACATATTTTTTAATGTTTATATTATAATATTATTTATATACTTTATATGATAAAAGTTAAATAATATATAAATATAAAATTAACATATATTTTATAATTAAAAATGAATTAGGCCTTAAATATTAGAGTCAAGACCCAACTCAATTTTTAAACAAGGCTTTATTTTTTGCTTAAGTATATTTTTTAAACCTAATATTTATATGCAAAACCCTTCGAATATTAAGTCGATATTCGAGTTTGAGCCGATAACCCAGACCTAAAAAATTTCTAACCATATTCATCGTTTTGGATGAGTTATTGGATCTAAGAATAGTCGAATAGATAGTCCAATGGTAGATTGGCTGGTTGGTTATCTTGTATCATATGAATAAGCCTAAAATTAGTTGAGAAATTTAGAATCTTTGGTTAGATGGTCCTTGCAGGCTATTCACCATGTTCTTGACCACAGCATGGGTATTCGGTAATGACCTAGATTTTAAGCTGTACCATGTAGCTCACAGGGTACATAAGACGAGAAGTTACTCAAACATTTTGAGGTCTTTAAAGAGCTAGGAGTAAAGGGGCTGCCTAGCTAGCTGAACCATTGACCTTTCTATTGGCTTCAGTTGCAATTTCACGAGCTTATTACCTTGAAGTAGGAGATTTTAGATATATTTATTACGGTTGTAAGTATAATAAATATTATTATAATTAATAATAATAAATATTAACTTTAAATATTAATAAAAAAAATTAAAATTATAAAATAATAATTATAACATTACGTTAGAATGAATATTTAAATCTTCGAGAATTAAGAAGAAGTTTGTCCCAACTTGATATTTTGAGGTCTTTCAAGGGCAATGAATGAAGATCGCCGCCTAGCCTAGATGAAGCGTTGAGCTTTCTATCGGCTTCAGTGACAATTTCAAAGCTTATTACCTAGGAGACTTCAGAAGAAGTTTGTCCCAACTCTAGCTTCTCGTCTCCAGAATCCATGCAACCGTGCCTATTGGAGAAAAATGAAGGATTAATGCATTCTATTTCCCATAGGTAGAAGAGATCATCTTTCCATCTGCTAATGGGGGTTGTGCTATCCAAAAAATCGTCTAATTGAATAAATCCATCGAAGCTGACGCTGTTTGATTCATTTGGTTTTGTTTGTTTGGTTTCAATTGTGATTGATTGACTAAGTCTGTTTAATGTGTTTAATTAGTTGATTCGTAGTTTTAAATTTTTAAACCAAACCGGTTGAAAAAATCGTCATTTAATTAAAAAATAAATAAATTTTTTTTATTTAAATCTAAACTCATAAATAATTTAAAACTAAAATAATAACTTATAAACTAAGGAAAGCTACGAGCTTAATTTAATTCGGTTCGTTTAATTTTAAAAATCACTGTCACTCAATTTAATTAATTTTATAAATTAATATAATTTAATCAAATTTTAAAAATTTTAAACTGAACCGACGGAATCTTTAGCTCTCTAACTTGGGGAGTGGCAGAGTCAAATCTTGGTCGGAGGCTTTAACTCTGCCAGCCTTCTGATTCAATCGTTTTCTGTCTTTTTCCAGAATCGACAACAAAAGCATGTTCAGTTCATGCTTTGGTTATTACAAAACATCAGTTGAGTTCACCAAAATTCAAAACCAGATCAAATAAAGCCCTTAAAGGCCAATAAACAGGATAGCAAAAGCATGTTATGAATGTCACATTCTTAGTTATCAATTTACTTCTTTTTTTAAAAATATATATATATTTTGAGTTGAATTAATCCCATTTTTGATCTTGCATTAATTCCATCAGAATTACATGCACCTAGGAGAAACAAAAACTCACAAGCAAGTTCATCGTATTCATGATCCTTGTCTACAATGTAAATCTATATATACAGACACTAACCTCGCAATTCCAGAAAAAGGTTTTGTCTTCCATGATTACATCTGAGCCTTGAAGATAACGTTCTCTTTTATTTTTTTCAAGATATAGAAAAAATAGGAGGCAAAGTCTAATTTAACATTTATTTCAATAAAATAAAATTATTAAGGATCTCGATCCCACATTAATTAATCAAAGATATGAACTATTACTTATAAAGCAAATATCACCCTTTCTTTATTTATGCATCTTTTCTCAAAGGGCACCGTGAGGATAGCCATGCATTGCTCTAAAACCGACAACACTTCATAACAAGCACAATTCGACAATCCTTGCATTAACGATGACGCTATATGTAAGAACCGACAAGCTATTGATCACAAGTTATAAGCTCATAACTGAACTCTTATTTATATTGCAAAATACGAAACTTGACATATAAACATCTAACAACAAGTTATCACGCAATCATCCCTACTCAACCTATATAGTTTACACCCTTGGTGGAGGGTTTTTTGCCAGGGGGCTAGCATTGGGGGGATCACGATCCCACATCGATTACTCAAGGATATTGACTGTGACTTAGAAAACAAGGACTACATATCTCCTATTAAGGCGTCTTTTTTCAAAAGACAAAATTGTGAGAACAATCTGTGCATTGTACTAAAGCGGACAATACTTCATAACATACACAATCCGATAATTTTGCATTAACAAAAATAAAATCAAATAAACTTTAAGGATAAGTTAACAAAAATTCTACTATAAATTCAATTATACATAATTAATACATTTTGACGGAGAAGTTCAAGCAAAACTTTCTACAAGCTTGGCTATTAAGACCTAGAATTAAACGTTCAATACAATTATATATTTAAAATGAATATATTTAATTTTTTTAATTTAAAAAATTATATTTTTAATATTCATATTTAAATATATATTAAATATAAATCTCAAATATAAATGTTAAAAAAAATCAAGAATTCGAAGGTGAAGCAAATGAACCTGTACCCTTTGACTGTCTTATCTTTTAAGTCTACAATTTTTTTATTTTTTATCTTTTTTGTGATTTCTTTATAATAATTGAAGTTCTAGGGCTCCGTAGTTAGGTAGAGAGTCAAAAAATTATTAGACGATAGAAGTCTTGCATTGGAAAATTATCCAACGAAGACAAATTAATGGGCATTCCAACTAAAAATTTGTCAACTACTTTTCCATTAAAACGGTTTACCTGTCAGAGAATTGTTTACCACAGGATAATAGTGGTAGACTATTTTGAGGACAGAGGCCTTGAGGGGGGCCATGTTTGTCTGTGAAGTCTTCGCAAAGGTCAAAACTTAGAAAAGTAACCGTATTTATTTAAAATTTTTATTTTTTTAAAATAATTATATTTAATATATTTAAATATAGATATAAAAATATAATATCTAAATATATAAAAAATTTAAACATTTTTATATCTAATATTAGAAGTCTTTGTGAGTCGAGCAAGTCGTGATTAAAAAAATTTTTTTATTTAGATTCAAAAACTCAAATTACTATTTAAATATTAATAAAAAATTAAAATATTATTTTTATATTAATATTTATATATTTTTATAATTAAATTTAAATAAAAAACTTTTATTTATTTTTATAATTAAATTTATATAAAAATATTTTTATATTTTTATATTATACATTGTAATTGAAGTTAAATCCATCCCACTAAAATTTTAAAAAAAATTTATATTTAAAATTTAATTCAATTTACGAATAAATTACTGCCCATGTCTCGTATCTGTGTTGACACTCACCGTTTCACCGTCGGCTATTATCTACCCGCCTCACTTTCTCTGTATGACATTAATGTGACAACAAATCTTGTGAATTTCGTGATTTTAAAAAGTTCCAAACATCTGATATGGGTCAATTCTTTTAATTAATTGTTAGTCCTTTCTAAACGTAAGATTAAGTTATGATGATAATGAAATGCAGCAAAATTCCAAGCCAATTAATTTAATTTACTTAACAATAACAAGAAGCTCTTCATTTCTTGTACCTTTGAGCAAAAAACAAAGCACTGTTTCGTGTCTAAATTACTTTTCGATCCGTTTTTCTACTTTGCTAGTAAAAAAAAGTATTATCATTGAGATATACATCTAAATAGTGTAAGCCTAATGTATTAAACTTGATTTGAAAATTATTATATAGAGAAAAAGTTTATGATTCGTGTGTTAAGTACTTTTATCTCGTTAAATGAAAAAAATAATCTAATAAATTTTATATTCGTAAATAATGCATTTAAATAATTCGATTTTATGATATTAAACTTATTCGAATAGTAAACTTGATTTGAAGATTTCTACATAGAGAAGAAGTTCACAAGCTATGCGTCTCAAAAGTTTATATTCATAAGTTTAATATCATACATTGAAGCTATTTATATGCAGACTTGAAAAATATAAAACTTATTTGATTATTTTAACGTGTTAAAAAGTACATAATACACAAAAACGTTAATTTTTTTGTCCATACAATACTTGTCATATCAAGTTTAACCTTTTGAACAAGTTGAATGTCACACAATCAAGTTATTTAGACCTGTAAATGACAAATAAATAATTTATTTGATAATTTTATCTTTTGTTATGCCAAAAAATGATAAATTCACAATTATTAATTTTTCTCTGTAAAACATTCATCAAATCAAATTTAACTATTAGAGCATATTTAATATTACAAGCTATAACTATTTAGATGTATAATTGATAAATATAAAACATGTTTAATCATTCTTCAATAAATGGACCAAAACTTAATGCGCAAAATAGTAACTTTTTTCCGTGCAGTAATTATCACGTAAAGTTTGATCATTCAATTAAATTTAATAGTACACACTCAAACTATTTATATGGATAGCTGGCAAATAAGATTTGTGTGACTATCTTTCGTCGTTTAATAGATGAAAATGCTTAATTTGCAGAAAAAACTAATATTTTTTTCATGCAAGAATCGTCTAATCAAATTTAGTTATTTTAAAAATTTAATATTATACAATCAAATTATTTAAAATATATAAATTACAAGTATAAAATTTATTCGATCATTTTACTTTTTAATGGAACGAAAAATACCTTAACCAAAATCATTAATTACTGATATAATAAATATTTTTAATTAAAAAGCATAAATTGTTTGAGCCATTTTGCTCCACGTTTGAGATCATGTGCCTTTTCTTTAGAAAGCAAGTCGTACACATATGGATTGTTCCTTTCTTTGTTGAATAAGCTAGCCATTCGAATGCCTCCATCTCTTTCAAAGTACAACTATACTCCCTAAGGTGAAAGGATTGGAAGTTGACACAGAGGGACAGCTTGAATGGGAAGTGGGCCAAAATTGTTTAACTTTAAAAATAATTCATCGATCCAATTTAGTACTATATCAATTGTGTGGAGTGTATAATTCTAGTTGATTATTGACGGTGACTTTAATTAATTAGATTAATTGGTTTAGTAATAGTATTTTTTTTTCATGCTGTTAATAAATCAGGGGTTAGAAGTTGTAGAAAAGTTTGCTTTTAGCCAACTATGTGGTCTATTAGTAAATACTGGACTTTTAGTTTCAATAATCAGAGCTTAAATTTTAATAATTTCAATTATCAAAAAATCAGCACTAAATCGGGTTATAGATCGAATTTTTTTGAATTTTTTTATTTAGAAACAAATTTAACCCATTTTATAATTCTTAGTTATTGTTCAAAATATTAAGATATTAAAAATTATTTTTATATTAATATTTATATATATTTGATAATTAAATTTAAATAAAAAATTATTTTATTAAATTAACAGTGATACGGACACAATCGATTCAACTTGAATTACTAAAAGATAAGTATAAACCCAACCTACTTCAATCAGCCTGTTGAGTCGGGCAACAAGTTTATAAGTAGGTAAGTTTTACCCCAATTATTCCAGGATACTATTTTGCTGCATTAATCTTCTATGGAGGTCGTTTAAAATGATGAATTTAAGATTTAACTTAATACATATAATTATTTTTAAAAATATTATATTTAATTAATTTAAAATTTAAAATTTAATATCTATAATTTTCATACTCAAACTATAACCCCATTTATTAAAAAAAAAAGAAAAAAAGCTCGAATTGTGAATAACATGCTTTGAGATCAGCTAGAGTACTTTGGGAAGACATGTTTAACGAGTGAATTATTTCGTCCTGCATGCGTCCACGCATGACAGAGTAAACCGAAAGCGAAGGGCCAAATCCCATTACTACAACCTCACATCGATCGACAGGATTAATTTACGAAGCATCCTCGTCCATCAATTAATCTTCCACAGTATCAAATGCTTAGAAGCAACGGACCTGATTAACCAACACGTTGAAACCTCCCCCTTTTCTCATCAATTTCTTATCAATAAAAATCACAAGATATCTCACTCCCTTTTATACGAAACAACATTAACTACTATCCAACTGCTCTGACAAATGCCCCTTCCTTTTATATCAACTTTTCTTTTTTTTTTTTTATAGAATTGGGTAACTATTGTTTAATTAACTTATTAATTGGAGATTATAAATTTAGTTTTGGTGATCTTATCTTACCTTATCTCTAGCAAAATAGTTTTTTTTTTTTGGTTGATTTTTTTCCTAATTGCCAAATATAGAGAATCTTAATGATCACATGCTTATGCGCAAAATATATATATATATATATATATATGTATATATATTCACCATTCCATAGTGCTTAAGGCAAAATTCCTCACTCAGTCACATGGTAAATGGTGATATATATATATATATATATATATTGTATGAAAATTCAGTGATAGTTTAAATGTTATAATTGATGAGTATACATTTAATCTCTTTAATTTGATTTAATCAAATGTTCATACACTTAAAAGACAATTCTCAAAACCACATAATAATGATTAAAATGTATTTTCAAAATTTAAGATCATATGATGATTTCTTTTAATTGTTGCAAAATGTATGTGTTTTTAAAATGTTTTTTTTTTAAGAAGTAAATATAACCTTCTCCTTTAATTTCTGCTAAAATTTATCTCACACACCCTTTGTCGGTGAAAATTCTAATTTTTTTAAAAAAAATTATTATATTTTAAAAGAAAAATAAGTTAAAATTTTAAAATATAAAAATAGTTTTTTTAAAAGAGTAGTTTCTTTAGCAGATAATTATTTCTTAAAAATAAAAAACCCAAATATCTTTAATTTATTTTATTATTATAAATTAAGCATGACTTTATGTCATAAATTCAATCACAGATTTTATAATAGTATAGATATAGATGTTTGTCCAGCATAGAGAAGATGTCTCAATGTTCTCACATGGTTTGCATCTGAAACGTTGAACAGCCAAAACTTTGCTTCAATTTTCAGGTGCCATCATGGAGCAATGCCATGTTTGGACTTGCATATAGAATAATTCTAAAATTACTTTGTTAACTACGTATGAACTTATGGCGATTTCTTTCAATAAAGTGAGTTTGGGAAATACCCAAAAACAGTGAGCGTCGGAATCTTATGTAAAAGATAGGTATTTTGATTTATCTACTCGTGTTCATGATAGAGAAAAAAACAAAAAAACAAAAGGAAAAAGAAAAAGTTGGATTGGACTTCTAGAGGGACCATGCTTATTAAGACAGACAACTATTAGCAGCAAATATGTAGGGCACAAGGAGAACTTGACAATTGACTTGTATGTAACATGTTTGGTATTTTGCTTTGATTTTTTTTTTTGTTAAATATTTATGTATGATCTATTTTTAAATATGGATATAAAGTTATAATCTTAAAGTATTTTTCAGATATAGGAAAAACTTTCAAAAACTGAATATATCTAATGTCATATTAGAATCCGAGTAACTTGTTTGAAATGGGGTGAATAGCAGGAAATGAATTACTAGTTTAGGAAGAGATAGACAAATCAAGATAAAAAATGAAGCAAAAGAAGCGTATAGCAAGCCCTTCAATTACTCTTTAACTAAACTTGGCTCTCGCTGAATAGGACTTAAGGAATTTGCTGCATGTTAAACATATGGGTAATTCAGGCTAGTTCCTGCAGGGCTTATAGAATGTAACAGGTAAACTGACATTAAAGTTTGGATTAGTAGTTTAAATAGTTGTATAGGTGCTTATATTTGTTTTCATATAGTAAATTTCACAATTACCAGGTAAGATACTGCAATATTGCACCAGTTTTACAGCGAGGCTTGAGTAGTTTTTGCAAAGGATGTACATAATATTCTACGGATCGTTATGGCTTTTCTCTAAACTCCACTTGAATTTGAAGTTATAGGACAATTCCAATTGAGTAATTCTTCAATCATTTGCATTGCAATCCTGTCCTCTTCTCCCATTACATGATCACTTCCAGCTGCTTCGATCTCATCAGCTATAGGCGACGTCGATCCTGATGATGATGATGATGACGCTGGTGCTGATCCATCTTCCAAGTCCGGTGTTGTAACCTTCTTCTTATTCCCGATCTCAACCCTCATGACCCAATTGGAGCTTGTACGACTGCCTGCACGTTTTTGCCAGACACCAATATGAGCATTATCAGTGTCAAGCCTCAGGCAAGTCAGAGAAGGAGATTGATCTTTGCAACACTTTCGGAGCTTAGCATTCAGAAGCTCAGAAAGAGCCTTGGCAGGCAACGGAGACTCACCATCACGAGCATTTGTGTCAGGAAAATTGGTCTTGGCATTTTGTCCATTCATCAAAATGGCAGCCTGATCGTAAGCTCTTGCCGCTGCCTCAGCTGTCTCAAATGTTCCTAGCCATACCCTTTTCTTCCTGTACATCAAACACAACTAAAATCACCCCGACATATAAATGAATATATAAAAATGTATATTGTAATTAATGGTTTATAGTTATTAGTTATGGAGAAGATGGTGAAAATGTGAGTGGGTGGGGCTTACAGTAAAGGATGACGAATTTCAGAAACCCAAGAGCCCCACTGACGCTGCCGAACACCTCTGAATTTCTTTGTTTGTACCATGTTTTCCCGGGGAGGACGAAAAACCTGAGAGAAGTGCCAGAGATCATAAATATGGAAGCATTAAGGTGCAGTTTTTAAGAAGGGTGGGAAAAGTGGAAGGTGGGATTTGCAACTTATGAGATGGAAATCATAGCTGTCGGCGGATTGAATGGAAAATCCGAAGTAATTATAGTACTTGCTGCAATAAAGATTTTCACCTACGCCAGCCATGCTAGAACCACAAAGAATAAATGAATAACATGTTGACACTTGACAATCCTCTTCACTTCTCAATCAAAAGTTAATAGCAAGCAGGATTTAATCGTTCATGCTGATTACGGACATTAAAAAAAAAATACTAAAAGGTCAATTGTGATGCACAAAGCTGAAATTGTTCATGATCGCACTGTTACGTCGTGGCTACAGTTTACTTTCTTAGGATTAAGTAATTGGCATTGAGTAATAGTGTTAAATCCAATTAAATTGAGATTGAAAAGAAAACAAAAGAACAGTAGGTACTTAATACAACGACATCTATCTAAAACCTACTCTTATTTTTATGTCTTAAGACTCAAGCAATATTTTTTAAATTTATAAGATATTTTCATCCAATTATTAAAAAAATAATTTAAAAAAAATAAATTGATAATTATTATAAAAAAGTAAATTATAAAAAAGGAAATAGTAAAATTTTAAGGGTATTTTTCAAATTTATAAGGTTATTTTCGTCCAACTATTTAAAAAAATTTCAAAAAAAAAGATTGATAATTATTATAAAAAAGTAAAATTAAAAAAATAATTTTAAAAAAAAAATAGTAAAATTTTAAAAAATAAATTGATAATTAGTTTTAAGGTATTTCTCTAACGAAAGAATTTCAGAAAAAGAAATAAATTGATAATTATTATAGAAAGTGAAATTAGAAAAATAATTTAAAAAAATAGTAAAATTTTAAAAAAATAAATTGATAATTATTAAAAAAGAATAAAATTAAAAAAATAATTTAAAATAAAAATAGTAATTATTAAAATTATTAATAAAAAGATTGTAATTATCATTTTACTCTTATTTTTAGTTATTTATTATTATTTTTATCCTTAAAAAATAAACATTATGGGTCGGTTCCCTAAGTAAGGATCCGATCTCCCACCAATATATATTATATATAATATATAATGTATATAATATATATAAATTATATATGTTAAAAATATTATTTAAA
>JBBYHM010000026.1:19450136-19517043 GCA_038381775.1 Adansonia rubrostipa
TTTGTTTTTAATACATATTTTAATATATACGTGGGAGTATAATTTTTTAAACATATATTAAAAAAATTTTAAAAAAAGTGAATATTTTTATATTAAATACATAGATATTTAAATACTTATTTCAAATTTGAGTAAAAAATGTGGGTAGTAAGTTCGTTGCTTCTAGACTATATTCACAATAGGATCGGGGAATAAACCGTGAGTTGATAACTGATGAAGTAAAGATAAGAGGCAGTAATATTCTATGTTTAGCTTTTATGATAACCTTTGGATATATGCTTGTCACCAAAATTATCTTTGGACTTCGCCGAAAGATATTACAGCATCTACCTCTGTAGTTTGGTCATCAACTTTAAATGAAGGGTTGAGATCCCTTAAATGAAAGACATATAAAGATTAAAAGCTGTATTTTTTTTATAAAAAATATCATAATTTAAGAATAAAAATATTAAAATTTAATTATTAAATTTATTAAATATTATTTTTTAATAATTTATATAAATTAATTGAATTAAATATTTTTTTATATAAAAGAGACTTTAGTCTAAAAAATATAAATAAAAAAATTATAAACGTTAAGATTTAAAATTTAAAGATATTAAATATTATTTTTAATAGTAAAAAACTAATTGAATATTTTTATTTTTTTTATTGAATCTACTTGTGCATACAACATGGTCAAAAATGTTTGCTTGAAGCTGGAAGCATGGATAAGGATTTCTTTTTTTTTTTTTTTTTGGTGGGGGGGGGGGGAGGTTAATTTCCATTGGAGAGATCATAGAAATCGCCTTCATGTACTCATGAATGCTGTGATGAAGTTGTTTATATGACAACTAGGGAGGTGATGAGGAAGTTTTGACGAATTTGCAGTGGAAGTAACTTTTGATATTTGTTAAATGGTATTATCCCACATCTATTATTTAATTTTTATTTTGTATTCGAGTTACTTGGTTCTCTCTGCTTATTATCAATTGGTTTCACCTATTATAAGTTAAATTGTTTTGATATGGTGCATTATTGTGTTTCATTAACCAATACTTTCATTAAGATCCTCACAAAAGAAGAACTAAGGAAAAAGATTTTTAGTTTCAGCTTAGTTATTAGTGATGTTTGTAGTTGCAAAGCAATGGCAAATTATTATTAAGATATGCTTTGTTGCAATAGTGGGGAAAAGAAGGAAATACTTATTGCACATTCCATTAAGAAAAGAAATTGACAAGAATTGACTAGTGGACTGCTGCATCCTTGTCTTTGTTGCTTAGCTGCGAAGGGCCAAGGACACATGGTGATTATAATTACATTTTAACATATCATCTGTTGTCATTATGGACATTGTGGACTTTCGTTTTTTCTTCTTCTGTCTTGGGTAGTTCATGATCTGAATATTTGCTGAATTTTTATGATCCTGATCATCATCTTTTGTTAAGAGTTGTTATACTTTCCTGGCTATGAAGGAGAAGAGATGTGAAAGTAGTTGCAAAATAACGAGTACTAAGCTAAGCTAACAAATAACGTTACTGCTGAAGTTGTTGGAATTATTCATTCTTTGCTAAAGGGCAGGGTTTTCTTTCTAAACGTAGAGTTGCAGCCAGGAGAGTGGTGGTGAAATACAAAAGAGTCCGTCCTGGGCCTAGCTACATACCAATTGGCTTTTGGCTTCTTTACTCTGCATTGCATCCACTTCTATTCAGAAGAGTGATGTATAGCAGGAGATTCTGGTTTCGGATTTTCACAATTTTTATCTAGTATGAACGGATTAGGGCTGGTTTCCCTGTATATAAGAAGTAGTAAAGGTTTTATTTTCTGATGGGAAATTAATGTGAATGGCAACTTAAAAAAGAAGATATTATTGTGTGGAAATATTTAGAAGTTTGTGGAATTTTGGGTATTTTGTGACTGATTGCGGTGGATTATCAAAGCTGGCCAGCCAAGGACAAAAGAATGAATATATTCTTTTACTTGACTTGACTAGAAGCAACCCCACCAACAACCGAGGCCAAGATGGGAATTAATGTGTCATGGCAATGGCATGGGTTGTTTCGTTTTAAGTTTGGAAAGTAAAGAGATAATGAATGTTTGCAAATTTTCTATGCTCATTTTTTTAGTGGTAGTAGCCAATTATCCACCTTTGTTCGATCCCCAATAACAGTGACATTGACACCACATTTTTATACTCCAACTCCTAGCCTTAGTCCTCCTACCCCATCTTTCAAGTCATGCATTTTCTTTTGGACAAATAATATAGTTGGGATTTTTGACTGCAAAATGTAAACCCCTTCAATTTTTTCTCAGAGAAAAAAATAGAAAATGGAAAAAAGAAAGAAGCATTGACTCAAATCTCTTTTCTTTGCATTAATGCCAACCCATGAAACGTACGGAAGATTAAACTTTCTAAAAGGTAAATAATGTGATTGGTTGCTGCAAAACATTATAACACCAGATCATGCATTGAACCCTTACCTACGCTTTGTTCCCATTTTTTTCCTTGTTACTTTATCGAAGTGTGTAATTATAAGTGAAAATGGGTCACCAAAAAATGGAAACGAAAGGTATGAAAAGTTGAAAATTTATAGTCATGAATCCGTCCATCTTTCACTTCCTGTGCGGACACATACATTCCAGCTTTAATCCACCACCCACCCGCCCAAATAATAATAATAATGGCTGCCGAGCAGGAGGATACCATTAATCAAAATACATCTCAGGTAAAAGATTTTAATTTCTAACTAGTATTTTAAAAAATTATAATTAATGTATCATTAAGTGAGACTCTATTTATTCGATAGTTTGTCAAAAATTATAATTTAATGTATTATTAAGTGAAATTTTATTTACTTGATAGTCCGTCATTTCGGTGTGGACTTGACGGATAAAATTCGACCATGTATGAGGATGGGAGATTTGTATATAGATCCGACTGCCTGGTTCAGTCAAGTTTGTGCTTGGGTTTAGATGTTCATGTTTTGAGTCGATCCGGTTCTTCTTAAAATAGTAATTTTTAAATAAAATATTATATATTTTTTTAAAATTTAATTATAAAATATATAAATGTTAATATGAAAAATACTTCTAATAGAAATGAACAATGAATCGAGTAGATAGGCTGGGCCAAAAATGAGCTTGGACTTAGAATTTAAATTTTTTCGGGCTGCAAACCCAGCCCTCGGATACCTCTACTTGTATATTAACTTGGAATTTTTTTTTTTTAAAGATATATGAATCTATAAAAGTATTAAAATTTATCTAACATGAAATATTAACATATCAAATTTTATATAATTATATAATATTTAAAAAAAATAAATATTTTATGTAATTAAATTTTTCTGGCTTAGTAAAAAATATATATTTTTTAAAAATGGTTTTATCACAAATATATATAAATATAACATAAATACATAAATTATTTTAAAAAATATATTTGTATTATATTAACTTATTTTTATTTTAATAATTCATGTTATATGAATTTTAATATATTTATACAATCGTATCTTATCATATTATATTATATCATATCATATCGTATTTATATATATTTTAATTATGTTTAAGTGTTTTGTTTGCGTCATATAATGTTTAAAATTATTGGGTTTAGAGCCCAATGATTTAAAGTCTACTTTCGAAGTAATATTCTTGGAAACCGAATAAAAGAGTTAACTGGTTATAATTAGAAAAATCTACGGTGGATAAATGTCTGTGATTCCAGAGGATATCACGGACTATAAGAAAAGGGTTTACCCTAGGGCTTCGTGTCTTAGGCGTCAATGAAAATGATAATGCAGAAACTTTGAAGATCGATGGAATTTCCAGGCTCTGAAAATAATGAGCAGAAACTTTGGAATTTCCAAGCAACTTCTGGTAGATTAAGGGCTAGTCTTCTTGTCACACCTCCGAAATTAAAGCAATTAAATACTCTTGCCATGATGAAAGAAAAAAAAAAGAAGAATTATCTTCAATTAAAGTGTATACTATGGCTTGTTATGGAATTGGTATTTATCATCTTCTTTTTTTTTGTTCTAAAAAATCAAATGGAGTTTGCTTAATCTGTTGTATTGAGTGTTGCAAAAGATATTTTGGGTTCTTAGCCACAGTAGAAAACCATTGTGTGAAAGAGAAATTTAATTATTTTACCATAACAAGGCATGAAACACCATCAGGATATATGTCTAAAACACCACAATTAACAATGGTTTAGTTCGTAAAATATTGTGAACCGACCAAAAGATGTTGATGGATCGTCAGTTTGACAGTAATCATTTTAAGAACCTTTCTGGATTTAATTTGCAGCAAATGAAGGGGAGGGATGGGGCCAAACTTCATGCAATCACGCAAAACATAAATTAGTTCCAGGGTTCACATTGCTACCGCGAAGAAGCTTCTGATTTGATGTTATACGCGATAAAACAAAGATAACAAATACTGCTAAATAGTATACGCTTTAGCTTTAGCTTCAGTTGAAAAGTATAGCATTCATCCAAAATAAAGTGAAGTACTAAAAAAAATTATATTTGATACACTGATTATACATATACTGCTAATAAATTAATTAAAAGTTTAAAAATAAATACCGATAACTTTTATTTCAATGAGGAAACATAATCTCGTTCATTTAACATTTATGGAATATAAATTCATAGAAAAAGGCAATCCCTTAGTAGGCAACGTGTTGATTGCCTCTTTGTGTATTCCTAAGCCAATGATATTGGGCGGGTTTAGAGAGATTGAGGCTGAAGATATTGTGTAAATTTTTTGTTAATTACGTATCATGATTAACGGGGTGTGACGTATAGAATTGGTGAATGCTGCTGTGTGTGTGTATATATAGAGGCAAGCGAAGTTGTGCTTGTAAGATGACAAAGGGAAATTAAGCTGGACCATGGGCGCCACTACCATTTTCCCCACCTTTCTCTCTGCTTATCTTCTTCTTTTGCTTGTTTGCCTTGTCTGCTCTTTCAAAGAGGGCTATGCCTCGGGACGAAGAGCAGCTGCAGACAGCCATACCCTCCAAGTTAGCTCTCTTCTACCCTCCTCTGTTTGCAGTCCTTCTGCCAAAGGTTAATTACTTCTCTCTGTTCTTCACACGCACACACAGACACAGAGAAAGCAACCTGGCCTGGAAAAACCTATTGGCTTATTGATTTTTTTTCCCAACTTTAAACTGGTTTCGGAGTATTTTTATTGTACTAGACGACCATGCTGCTATTATCTTTGGCTGTAAACTGTGGCACTGTTGATTAAGCTCAATTATGATCATTAAACTCACCTGTGCTGCTTTGCCTTAACTTTTCCTGCTCCGAATTCCCATACGTAGGGTAAGTATTTGACGGTATTTTAGAAAGCTGAAAAGTCAATAATCGATAGTGATTAATCATGAAAAGTTGACTCCGTTGAGATTTTAATTAAGACCGGACCAGTCGACCGAAAACTGTATCTCCTCGAACCATTCACTTACGGAAATTTAAATCATCAATTAAACTGACCAAAGCTGATTTTTGTGCATTGACATAGGACCATACTATGTTTTCTATATGTAAATATCTAGCAGTAGTTTACATAAACAATTTCTATGATTGTCATCTGTTCTTAATATACGAAGTTTAGAAACTAAGAAGAGCATTTGGAACTCAAAATGGAAAATTTTAACTAACCATTTCATCCTCAAATAGTTACTATAAAGTTAGTACAGCATTTCTGCTCTTGGCCATCTTGCTTATGGCTGTGTGATAGCCTGGAAATTGAGGAATGTTTGGGTTTTTTATTATTATTATTTTTTAAAGATTTTCGTCTCTTCTCAATTGCCTTAAAACTCTGCGGTTCCGATTATTTGTAAATTTTTTCTTGATAAGTTTGGTTTTAGTCACCAAAATGATGAATTTTATAACTCGTTTGAAGAGACAAGCAAATTATTATAGACCTGAGCTTTCCTTGCACTAATATATATATATATATATATATATATATGTATTTTGAACAGTAAGTTGTACTTTGTTCCCAATCAACCACAAGGTCGGTAATCTCAAAATTATTTCTGTTTTTTTACTTTCCTGATTTTTTTTTAATTGGAAGCCGGTAACATAACTTTCATTTTTTTTTAGGGGGGGGGGGGGTTAAAACACTTCGTTCAATCAAATCCTTAGCTAATGCATTATTGGGAAATCACTTCCATCCCCATTATTTGATCATAATTTGTGGATGCCTGATAATAACAATTTATAGTCAATAATCAATGAACCAACAATTTATAGGCAATTGTGCATGGGAAACTGCAGTGAAAGAATGTTTCTTTTTAATCATTAAAATTAAATGAGAGCATTAACAATTCATCCCATCAAGGAATAAATTTCTAGGCCCACTTCTAGTTTTTGAAAAAGACTCAATGATGTGTATTCACATTTTATCCTCACAATTAAAGTGGTCAATCAATTTAGTTCCTGTTTTAGTATCTTACTGGAATGTGTATTAATCCATTTATGATGCATGGCTTTGATTTCAGCTTTGGACAAGAAGTCATCCTTACGAGTTGTACACAGGCATGGCCCATGCTCTCCACTCCATCACGACAAAGCAAATATTCCCACTCACGCCGAGATCCTACTCGAAGACGAAGCCCGAGTCAAGTCTATTCACTTAAAACTTGCCAAGAAGCGAGGGTCCAGCAATGTCGAGGCGAATGATGCAACCAGTCTCCCCGCCAAGGATGGTATGATGGTGGGCTCGTCGAGTTTCATAGTAACCGTGGGTCTTGGCACCCCAAAGAAAGATTTGTCTCTCATATTTGATACCGGAAGTGATATCACATGGACACAATGCCAGCCTTGCGCAAGATCTTGCTACAAACAGCATGATCCAATTTTTGCGCCGTCACAATCCTCAACATATTCCAACATTTCATGCACCTCAACAGTGTGCAGTTCACTGACTGCTGCAACAGGTAACTTTTGGTGACAAACTTTTCATGTAAAGACAGAATCAATTGAAAGTTCTACACTAATTAAGAAACCGGACAGACTCTTCAATTATTCCAAAATTTGCTGGACTCCTAGGCTTCCATGTTACCGGCCCGGATTCAAAAATTTTAACTATTTTAACTTACTAGGGTCTTACCAAGCAACTAGTGCAGCTAGTTAATTCTCTCTTTCTATATGCCTTCAGGTAAATCACCTGGTTGCTCATCATCAACTTGTGTCTATGCCATCCAATACGGAGACAAGTCTTTTTCAATTGGATTTTTTGCTCAGGAAACGCTCACCTTGACCCCCACAGATGTGTTTGACAACTTTCTATTTGGTTGCGGCCAAGACAATCAAGGTCTTTTTCGGGGCGAGGCCGGTTTGCTAGGACTCGGCCGAGATAAATTATCTTTCCCCTCACAAACTGCCTTCAAATACAAGAAATTCTTCTCCTACTGCTTGCCATCATCCACCAGCTCAACTGGTTTCCTCAGTTTTGGCTACAGTGGCCTCTCAAGATCCGTAAAATTCACACCACTGTCCAGAAGCTCACAAGGATCATCCTTCTACAAAATTGACATAACCGGAATAAGCGTAGGTGGCAAAATGCTATCAATCTCGGCATCTGTTTTCAGCACTTCTGGCACGATCATAGACTCTGGAACTGTCATCTCACGGTTGCCACCGGCTGCTTATGCTGCATTGAGGTCTGCATTTCGACAAGGGATGAGCCAATATCCAATGGCACAACCACTTTCATTGCTGGATACATGCTATGACTTGATCAAATATTCTTCAGTTACCGTGCCTCAGATAAGCTTCTTCTTCAGCGGAGGTGTTGAGGTTCCAATCAGCCCAAATGGAATTTTTTTAGTCAATGGTGCCTCACAAGTGTGCCTAGCGTTTACCGGAAACAGTGATGACAGCGATGCTGCGATCTTTGGGAATACACAACAGAAGACATTGCAAGTGGCCTACGATGGTGCTGGAGAGAGGATTGGGTTTGGTACGGGGGGCTGCACCTAAGTTTTTAAGCTATTTAACTGAGAAGAAAATCTTCAAGTTAGATGTCAAATAATAACTCTATGATAGCAACAATGGTTTAAGATTGTAATAATTGATATATATATATATACATACACACTACCGAAACTTATAAGTGCTCCATATAATGGAGTGCGTATTAGTTCAATTATCTGCTACTTGTTTGTACCCATATAATTCAGGGGGAATAAAAACAAAAAAAAAACAAATGTCTGCTGCAATTCATTTGCTGTAATAAGCACGACAATATGGTTTTGTAATAATCTGGCATCGTACATATTAGCAAAGACAATCCAGCATTAAGAACCTCCTGCAAAAGAAAAAGATAATAGTTAATTTCTTTTCCGGAGAATAATAAAAATAGTGAAAGACTAGAATCGACCACGACTAGAAAAAGCATGAAACTAGCTAATTGGAGAGCTACAACCAACTTAAATATAAGAAAGGCAATACAGTAATTCAGAAGCTGCATTCAAAAATGGATACAGAACTATATTTTGCAGCAAGTTCTTTCCCTGTTCCACACTTCCTTGTATACTTGCAAAACAATAATTCATAAAATTTTCTGTCTGACTAACCCATATCTAACCCGTTCTCCGTCTTCGAACCAAAGGGTTAAATAATGTGCACAAGCATAATTCAAGTCATTATAAATCCAACAGTTAGCTTTAGTTGGAAAAGGTCGTGATTATATGTAAAACTATGGACACATCAAATTTGGCAGACATCAAGTTTTCCTAACAATAAAACTGATTCTTATCCTAACACGCAATAGTAAGCTTTTCAATTGTTCTCCTGGTGAAGAATGATAAACATCCACATTAATTGCCATATCTTGCACACCTTTGGCTGGCACTCCTATCAGCTAGACCATGAAAGAAGATTATCCCCAGCATTCTGGACGATAGTATTTATTTGCTGAATCAAGACGGATACTTTATTTGTGCACAAATAAAAATACCAGGAATTTCAGGCAAAGGCATTTGAGATAACACAATACAAGATCAAGAGAAATGATGCACCACAACACTAACCCTTCTAATTACCGAAAAATGAAATTAAACCTCTGAGTTCCGAATCAACACTTATGACCACAATTTTAAAGAAATTAGGAGCCAAGTTGTCACCATATTTTCAATTTCACATCTGAAAAATTGGAAAGGCAAAATGAGATCACTAATTTTTTGGATCAATGGTGTATAGCTCTTCTCACTTCACAACAAGAACCGACATCAGACGTGAATAAGGTCAGGATGGAAGCTTCAATAGGACTTCAACTAAAATGACCAAATTTATGCTTTTATGTAAGAGCATATCAAGACTTATCGAACCAAAGGACGGCTGTACAAGGAAGCTTGAACTTCTAGGATCAAAGGTTCGATAGAAATCAGTTCAAATTCCTATCCAAACTTCACCAGATTTGGAATCACAAAGGGGTTTCTTATCCAAATAAAATGAATGGAATCAAGCCACAATGGTTCTAGCATGGTTATAATGTCGCAGCAGATTTCCCACTGCCATAATTTACTAAATATCGTGAAATCAAGAGACAATGAATTAAAGAAAAAAAAACAGTTTCACAGACCAAATACTCCCCAAATTTCCAATGTAATGAAGCTTAGTGTGCCTTTCTTCTCCGGGGCTGTCTGTCAGTAGCTAGTCTGAAAATCCAGTAAATCTATAAAAACTAAAAAAAAAAAAAAATTCAAGCATCTACTTCGCAGAAAAAAATAATAGCAATCAGAATAGGAAAAAAAATGGTGAAATGTGAAGGGTGATGAGTGAAGCTGAAGACTTGCCAAAGCGAAGACATGATCAGCTATCAAGAAAACCACCAACAATGGTACCAAATCCAGAAACCATGGGCGCAAAGGCTGCAATTCCTTAGCCATTTTACTTGTTGAGACCGGAAAATTTTGAGGGAGAATCTTTCTGATAAGCTCCGAAGCCAGGGTTTTCGAATTTCTTTGCGTTGACGATAAGCCTAAGAAGCAACGAATCAATAAGTCCCGCTGATCGGGTGGGTGGGTGGGCGACGGGGATCCTTCGACCGATCGGTTTCTATTACAGATTTTCGAATTTGGCCTACAACAGATTTCTTGTAGACATATACATTTTTTTTTCCTTCTTTATTTAAAAAATTATATATCATCAGCTTATTTATAAAAATTAAATAAATATAAATTTTATTTTAAATATCAATTTAATTATATTTAATATATAAATAAATTTATTATATATATATATATATATATATATATAAAATAAAGAGATTTTTAAAATTTTTGGTAGCTCCAACCCCCCGCCATATATATATATATACACTTACAATGAAATTGTATATGCCACTAATATTAGATATATATGTATATGTGTGTGAAGAAAATGTTGTCTTTGCCTTAATCCTTCGCGAATGTGGTTCATCTTAAATATTGTATTAGGTAGCGGCAGTATCAGAACAGGCTTCTGAAGCATCCCATCCCAGGAGCCAGCCGGAAAAAAATGCTTGGTTTGCGTCGCATCCTTGGAATTAAATAAATGGCAGTCATTTCATATGGGTGCCATTGTTGCCAGCTGCCTGTGATAAGAGATCCATAATCTGCTTTTCATTATCCAACCTGAAGAAAATGCATGGTTTGCATCGCATCCTCGGAATTAATAAATGGCAGTCATTTCATATGCGTGCCATTGTTGCTAGCTGCCTGTGATAGGAGATCCATCTCCTGCTTTTCATTGTATCTGAAAAGGGTTTTTCCTGCACCGGTTATATATATATATATATATATATATATATAATTAGAATCGATATTTCTATACATATCCGAGTGATCGATCCATTTTATTTTATTGTAGTTTAAGACTTAGATTATAAGGTGCATCAGTTAAGGTAGAAGGCTCCAACCCTCCACCATACCATTGGTACTTTGGCAACTAAGATGCAATCTTCCTTCCTTGTAGGCTGGTAAAGAAAGGGATATAAATAGTTGCAGCTAGAGCAGAGCAAAGCAAAGCAAAGTCTCATATTTAATCTCATTCATATTTATTATTTATAAATTTTGATTAATTGCATATAACATGTCTTTAAAGTCAAATGCTTTTCTACATTTACCATGCCCATGGTATATATGAGAGGCAATGGGAATTGGATTCAAAAAATTAATTAAGAATAATCAGATCCATCAGTTAGCAATGCAAGATTTGATAGCAATCATTATCATATTACTTTAATTTCTACATTTAGTTGATAAGATCACAACTTTGTAAGATTGGTTTTAATAATGAAGCTGATAAAGATCAAACAAGTATTTCTCTTTCTTTTCTTTTAAAGAAAAAAATCAATAATAATAATAAAATAATATTTAGCTGAAGATGTATTATTGTTAAATCTTTAACCGATAAAAATAATTAAATGTTTAACGTTGAATATAGTTTGTTATTCTGTTTTTTTTTGGTCTATCTCTCTTCTCTTCTCTTCTCTTCTCTACTCATCTAATTAATTAATTAGTCATAATAACAGATTAACAATTACAATTATACCTGAAGCCGGTCTGAAACCTTGAACATGTCAAACTCACAGTTTTATACTTTGGTTGTCTTGGTCCCTACACAAGAACAACTCAATCAATCATGGAACCACATATGCTACATGTTTACGTCTTTTATTTTCTTTTTCTTTTTCTTTTTCATTTTCATTTTCAACGTAATAATATCATATCAGTTCACATTTTCAGAAAATGGATAATGACCAAAAAAAAAAAAAAATCCCGAAAGAACTAAGAGCAAAATTAGTGCAGACCTTACATAAAACGAAAGGGTCGTACAGCTCAAGTGCGCCACGTCTATGGCTCATTTACCTGATATTATTAATACGACTTGGTTGACTTGGTCGTATCGTAAGCTGGCCTCTCGGCTGTCTCCCCGGGGACGCCTGTGAACCAAGCACCCTCCCCCCATTTTTAGCATCACCATTTAATAATATTTACAGCTATACTATTTTTTATAAAATTTTTTCTTAAAAATCATCTAATTTTACTGAAATTATTCTGTAAGATTAACGAATATTTATTTAAACAAATAATAAATTAAAAAAAAAAAACTATTTAATGGTAAGAAAACCTAATTTTATTTTGTTTGTTATTTGGAGGTGCACTGGTTTTAGTAATTTTGTTTTCTCTTTCTAAAACCGTCTCTTCTCTTCTCCTCTCTTCTCTTCTCTTTGGGAAGTCTTGTCTTTTTCTTCGCTTTTAGGAACGCCTTTTAAGCTCTTTGCTTTAATTTTCTCCTTCAATCTTTCTCACTCCTGTTGTGGCCTTCCCTTCTCCTTGATTGATTGAGGTAGCCTTTTCTTTCATCGCCTTCATTTATGTTCACTTCCTTTTTTTATTTAATAATTCTTAATAATGATCTAACTTTAATCAACTAATTCTAAATTCATTTATTGCATTGGATATGTTCGCTCTCAAAAGTATGTTTTTTTTAATGATTTAATTATGTTCATTTAGGCTTTAATTAACATATTATGCATGAGATTGAGATCTTAAGATCTATGCGATTTGAATTGAGTTAACTTGGATCTGGAAATTTTGATTTCTTTGCAGGTTAAGATTTATAATTCCCCAAATTTTGAGATGATTCCGGAAACGTGAAGACTGTTTGGTTTCATTAGCATGCTAAATTAGGCCTGTCTTGTTTTCTGACTATCATCAGCTAAAATATTATTTATCAAATACGGTTGTTTTTGTTATTCCCTGATTTTGGCACAAGGGATAATTGGTGGAAATTTTGAAAGGTTTAGCAATAATATGGGCTATCTGAATTCCGTTTTGCATTCTTCAAGTCAGATTCATGCTGAAGATGGACCGGTCAGCGGCGGAGGCCTTAGGTTGCTTCCTTTTCCTCTCTTTTCATCGTTCTTTGCTTAGATCTAATATTTCTTTTGATTCATGCTTTTTTTTTTTGCTTTGCAAGTTACTCTTTTTTTCAAATTCCATATGATTCAACATCATTTGTGTTTGGTTTGCATGACTTGCCCAATTTGTATACATTTAGTCTGAATTTCGTTGTTGCTTATTCTGTATGAATTTTGAAAATATTTGTTATTAGTACTAGCTTTCCGTTGAAAATTGAAACATTTCCTTTAAGAATTGGAATTCGTGATATATCTGTTTAATTGCCATTTAGACAAAGATCCCTGCTTATTTGGATTGTCCGCTTTAACTTAAACCTTGGAATACATCTCAATTAGACAAGTTGTGTCGCAGCCATCACTATCACCAAGCAAATGTAAACAACGAGAAAATAGAGGGAAAGGAGACCATTGAATTATGCAATTAATGCATGCTTAACCTCCTTAATTTTGGAAAGTTTATGACATATATTCTCAAATTTGGAGCAGCTTGATGTTTTTTAAAATTTTATGAATCTTTAACTTTAAATGATTTTTCACAGCATAATGTGGGAGAAACCTGCAATGCAATCTTTAATTTGTCGTTTTCGATGCATGCGATGCGATGATATCTCAATCATCATCGTGGGTTATAGAAGCATTCTTTGTTAGTAAGGAGTAATGACATTTTTTTCAGTATTACACTGGCTAGAATGGCGTATTTTGTTTTCTGTTTTGCGTAGGATCTGACTTTCTTGATCCCGACAAAGCAGTTTTTGGATCTTTCTGGCTTTCCACTAAATTAGTAGCATCTTGTGCGTTGAAAGATTACAGCTTAGTTTATCATGTGATTTAAGTCATCCAACTTATAAAGATAGGAAAATTTCATTTTGTTAAATCTTCGCTTGGAAATGAATGAAGCAATAAAAATGCATGAAGAAATATCTTTTGAAGTGATGAACAAGCACAGAAACTATTAGATTAAAATTCCCTTAAATATGTTTTGCTTAAAGTTGATGATAAATGATGACTCTATAGTTATTCAGTTTACATCTTGTCTTAAATGATGGAATGGTATGGAGGATGTCTAAAATCCAAGTGTCTTACCTTTACTTGCAACAGTCAGAATGGAAAGTTCAGCTATGGCTATGCAAGCTCTCCAGGGAAAAGGTCTTCAATGGAAGATTTTTATGAAACAAGGATTGATGGCGTTGATGGAGAGATAGTTGGTCTTTTTGGAGTCTTTGATGGTATATTCACTCCTAGTCTCTGTCTGTCTCTTGCACGCATGCATGAACACCCATACAAACTTACTAACTAATATTTATGTGTACTTCATATAAACCACATACGTTAAATAGTTTGTGACATCTGTGGTGGTTATTATTTGTGTTAAAGAGCTTGTATGATTCATCTATGTTTCTCTCTGCTGTAGCCTTTCTTCACTTCATAATCTCTTTTATATTTAAAATTAAGCCTTTTGTTCCTTAATATAGTTCCAATCCCTCAGCTCAAATGAATAAGGTTGCCAGACAATTAAGAGTAGAATATATATCAACTCATATAATGATAAACTGTAGTTTCAACTTAGAGAATATCTCTGAAAGGATTTCGTGTGGGTTCTAGTATTTCTTATCTGCTCCACTATGGTAGCAGTATCCAAATCCATTTCTTAAGGCCTGTTATTGTCCCAGGATGGGGTCTTGCTGTGGTAAACAATAACTTCTATCCTGAGGCAGTTTATACCGTTATATTCTGCAGTAGAAGGTTTTATATTAATGAATTCATTTCCTTTGTGAGTAATGTAAAAACAATTCATTGCTGGCTAGTTCTGCTTAGTTATAAATTGTTTAACCTGATCTTTACATACACGGTTGTTTCAGGTCATGGAGGTGCACGGGCAGCCGAGTATGTGAAGCAAAACCTTTTCAGTAATTTGATCAGGCACCCAAAGTTCATTTCTGACACCAAGTCTGCAATAGGTTATTCACATTATAACTATATCACATAGTTGTCTCCTTTCTAGTGGGTTGTTCCTATGTCAAGCCTGACTTCTCTTTTAAATGTTTCCAACCTTCCCAGCTGATGCATACAACCATACAGACTCTGAATTTTTAAAATCAGAAAATCATCAGAATAGGGATGCTGGATCAACCGCTTCTACTGCCATACTCGTTGGAGACCGATTGCTAGTTGCAAATGTTGGGGATTCCCGTGCTGTTATCTGCAGAGGAGGCAATGGTAAGATTCATCATTTTTATTTTGTTTCCTTTCCTTTAATTTCATCTCATTCATGACAGCACACTAGAAATTGCCATTGGCTTGACCTGTAAAATGAAAGCTCATTGAGAACATATAAGCATAATGCATTCTTATATTGGTTTAACTGTGAATTTGTCATTCTTTTTGCTAATCTTGTTAAAGGATTTTTTTTTTTAATGCTAAAATGATTATTTATACGTGACTAATGCATGATATCTCCTCTTACAGCTATTGCCGTGTCTCGCGATCATAAGCCAGATCAAACTGATGAGCGTCAAAGGATTGAGGATGCTGGAGGATTTGTCATGTGGGCTGGTGCGGGTTTACATCCAACTATTTTTCTTTCCTTTCTTACTGTCCTTCCTTTCTTCTTTGTAAGCTTTGTTATGATGTGTTAAATTTCTTCCTTTTATCATGAGTGAAATTGTCTCTGTAGGGACTTGGAGAGTGGGAGGTGTTCTTGCTGTTTCTCGTGCATTTGGTGACAGACTCTTGAAGCAGTATGTTGTTGCTGATCCAGAAATTCAGGTATGTTTGAAGACTTTGTTGAAGTATCCTGAGTTCCTGAGAACCCTGCAATACACCACCATGCTTGCAAATTTTGCGAGTTGTTAGAGTTCTGCCTGATGTCTTGAAAACTCTATAAGATCCCTACTTGAGAGACAATTAAATGAGTATTACATTTTCATTGCTACTGGTATTTCTATTGATTTTTTAGCATTTTGTAACTCTTGTATCTCTTTGGAGCTTGCAGGAGGAAAAGATTGACAGCTCTCTCGAGTTCCTTATTCTTGCAAGTGATGGATTGTGGGATGTTGTTTCAAATGAGGTATGAAACAATTGTTTTACTTAATGCCTCTCTTATTGGCATCCCAGAACCCAACAGTGTCTGTCAAGCTTAGTAGTTGTTTGAAGAAAATATGCGCCTTTTTGAATTCATCATGGATGTCTGAGTAGTATTCTCCTAACCTATTTAATTGAAGAAATGATCATAGTTAGCAACAACCTCATAGTTAGCAACAACCTTCCTAACTGCTGCTTTACCTTTCTCAGGAGGCTGTTACAATGATAAAGCCAATACAGGATCCTGAGCAGGCAGCAAAGCGGCTGATGCAGGAGGCATGCCAGAGAGGTAGTGCAGATAATATCACTTGTGTTGTCGTCCGCTTCTTGGCTAATCAAGATGGTTCCTCTCGTAGTGTTTCTGCTTAAGCATCAAACATGGTTTTAGGTGTTGGTTCGCTAGCTGATGGAAAAGTGGGGTGAAATAAACTTCAATAGTAATAGCTACTATTGACAGCACGGTGATGTTAAGGATAGAAACATGAACAAATATGTGAGGTCAGGCTGCTGATGTGTATTAACATCTTTTCGCCCTATAGAATAGAATTGTCTGAGTTTAGCTTCTGTACTTACTTCCAGTTGCAGTGTTGCACGTAGTCAGTCAGAAAGCGATGTGGAGGTGTGAATTTGTAAAGAGTGTCAAGACTAAGCCCACTTGTGTATGTTGTAAATGTAGTCAGAGTGTAAAACTGGCTTTTCACTTATTGTAGTTGGTTCACGTTCTTTGTTTGTGATGTTCCTTTCAAGCATTATTTTTACTTGGTTCCATAGTTTGGTTTACTCAGCGGCTATCCATTTTAATATTTGTTGGGTCTAAGTAAGAAGTTTGGTTGGCCAGCTAGTGGGCACATGCAACCCAGTTTTTGTTGTGGTAGATCTAACGATTTTGCCTTCATTCATTTTTGGCTAGTTCGCTGTTCGATACCAGAATTATGTAGTGATAGTAGTTTAACATGCTAGTTCCCTTGTGAATGGCATGGCCACGGAGGAGGGAATATGGATGGCCCTAATTTATTTGTATTTGAACTGCTTCATCTGATCTGAACAATAGATACAAGTATAGGGTTTCAAACTCTCCTGTCCTAAAACCTCTGATGTAGCTGATATACTATGATTTGGTTTTGGATCTATAGAGTAAAGCGGCAAGCAATATCACTACAATTGAATCAACATCTCTACGGAACAGTGAAAAATGAAGAGGAAGAAGATAGATCTCTTGGGGTCTGTCTACCCCCAGTCATGCCAATTTCACATTGTACGGTTTGAACGAATATATATGCCATAGCCATAGCCATAGCCATAGCCATAGCCACAGCCATAGGCGGCAGAATTCAATTCATAAGGATTGTTAAATGATCTAAATGTCGGTGGAAAAACAAAATGAAATTCTCATCTTGGGCCTATCAAGTGGATAACTCAGCACCATAATGGGCCGAATTGGGATTGTCTAAAGAAAAAGGATGAAAAGACGATTCACAGCTTTCTTTCTTTTACCTGGGCTGGCCGGTCGCTCAGCCCAGCAGCTAGTGGCTACAAAGTTGATAACCTCTGCTAATTAAAACTCCTAAAAGTTATGATCCATGGCATGGAATTTCCGATTAGGCATGAGCCCAAAAATTTGGTATTTCCTTAGAAATCTGTTTCGAAACAACGATCTGGGTTCCATTTACCACCAGCATCTTGCTCGAATTTTCATCGTCTGGACTACAAAAGAATTGAAACCTTAGAAAAGGAAATTTAAGATTCAATTTTAAATTATGCAATGTTAATGATAAGATAGGGATGAATATGGTCGAATGGTTAAAAAAAGAGATTTTGTTGTGCTAGTATTTGACCATTACGAGAAGAAGCTCTAACCCATGCCATGATGAAAGTTACAAAGTGGAAGTGAAGTCACCCTCCTCCTCATCATCATCATCTCCATTCTCCACCGCCTCCCTCCCTTTTGTCTTTACCCCAACATTTCATACATCTTAACCTTCCAAAAGAATAGAAATCATCTTTACTTAACGCATTATCCCTATAATATCACACTTCTTCATTCACATCGTTTGGTTTCGTAGGAGTAAAGAAAGCAAAGCCAAAGCCAAAGCCAAAGCCGAAGGAAGAGAAGTGAGAAAACAATAAAGTGAGGAAAATGAGGAAAATTTGCCTCTCTAATAAACATCTGACTCTGAAAGCAAAGCATTCATCAATTCAATTTTTATCAGGAAACAAAAAAGAATTCATGAGTAAAGCAAGTCTGGGTTCCCATTTTTATGATATTTCTAAGCCTTACATAACCATCCAACCCAAGCATTCCAGATTAAAAAAGGTAGCACAGGTTAGATTCTTGCTGGATGCACGTTCCACGTGCAGTTCAATATTTATGTGAGATTGAGCACGAAGATAACTCCATGCAGCGACAGAGGCAAGATCTCTATACGTTGATAGATACCCGAGAGACAGAGTCCTTTCCTTGAGGCATGCCCCCACTCAACTTCCTATTAGAAATGCCAAAGCACTTGGTTTCAGTCCAGTGATTTTCTTCATTTCCATGGGTACTGCCATAGCATTGTCTTTTTTGGCAGTATATATATATATATTTTTTTTCTAAGATTGAGGTTGCTGGCGCTCACTCTATTACTAGATTTGACCACAAGATTTCCTCTTTGACTAGAGGCTGTCAAACGTATTTTGCGGTACCTTAAAGGGTCATTAGATCATGGATTGTTTATTCAACCCGGCAGTCGATCACACGAAAACTTTACTCAGCACCAATAAGCGAACATTCCTTAATGAGGGATTACTCAGCAAGAAATCTCTTTGGACTTGAAAAAAGAAAAGTCCTAAGCAACAAGGTCAGTCAATTCTTCCTTTTAGGAAGACTCCCACGTCCCATTGATTTAACTGAATTAGCTCTTACCGTTGGCTCTCTTATCTTTTCTGAAGCAACGGGAGAAGGTTAGAGAGAAATGAAACAATAGTGTCTTTGACTACCCTCTCCATATTTTGAGTTAATTTTTATTATTCAATTCAATGCCAATGCCCAATGGAGTTGCAGATTGTGATGACCCCCACTCACTGTGATACAACAAAAAAGGGGAAAATTTTTTTTACTTCCGAACACCAGATCATCGTCATCACCATCCACAACATATAAGTATATATAGAGTAAATTTGGTTTAAACCCTAAAAAGAAAGCAAGAGGGAAAAGAAGAGAAATAAACCTGCACAAAATCAATGGTCCAGATTCACAACACCTTCTTTATCCTCACCTACTTATATACGACAACATTATATGTAAGAAGCTGCAACAATACATACATATTTATTAAAAAAACAAAACCCTACCCCCACACCAAAAAAAAAAAAAAAACACCCTTAGTAGGAAAGGAGTGAAAGACATAAATAAGCAGTCACTGCTAGTGAAGTGAAGTAAAAACATTCGAGGACTAAAAACTCGAAATTTAACATACAAATACAATGGTACTGCAGCATAACAGATAGGAGAGGTTAACTTTAAAACGAAGGAACCACTCCGAATCCATACATGTTACGACTACCATCGACTTCTTCTACTTGGATATCAGTGCGCTTTGCGAACCGTCCTTTAATCCTAGGCCGCATCTCTGCGTAAGCTTTTCTAGAGGCGTAACGGATTGTCTTCTCGAATTTTCTGTTCTTTCTCTTCTCCCTATACCTCAGCACCCTCGCTTCTCTGTCTGCCGATGAAAGCTGCACCTTCTGATGCCTTGACTCCCTCCCTTTCCCGTACGGGTTTGATATGTCCGCCATCGTACCACCATCTGGTACCACCCCGACATCCAACGATGATGATGAAACCTACAAATCAAAATTGAAAAAAAAAAAAAATGCAAACTTTTACTTAAAAATAATAATAATAATAATACTTGGTAACAGCTCAATTTTCAAAGCTGCTTTGCTTACGCTGTGGCTAGGGCAGTGAGGATTATAGCTATAAGCAAAGGGTTTGGATCCGGTGAAGTCCAAGTCGAAGCAGTGATCGTTAACCAGCGGAGCTTGGACGCTCTTGCTTCGGACAGGTACAACTCCGTCAGTTCCTGAGCTGTTCTGCTCCTGGGCTTCCATTTTCGGATCCACAGGCCCATAATCCATATCCAGATACGGATCCATATCTGAGAAAATGTACTGCCCCGTGTTCAAGTCCGGGCTCTCCACAGCCTTATGGTTAGGGTTGGGAAGCAGCCACGACGCAGCCTCCGCTTCTTCCCTGCTGACGTCAGCGTCTGCATCAACGTTGGAGAAGTAACGCTCGTCCAGAATGTTCGGGGCTCCGTTGTGCTGGACGGAATCGTAGAAGGGGGTGATGGGAAGGCGCTCGTGTCGGCGGGCTAGGGGGTTGGCGGAGTGGATGTCTCGGTCGCAGGTGATGCAGAGAACCGCCGCATCGGCCTTGCAGGTGACATGAGCCGGCGCTTGCTCGCAGACCTCACATAGCCAAACCCTAGTGCGACGCGAGGCGTGCTTGTTGGCCGCGTGGATTTTGGAGTCACAATTGGAGCAGAGGAACGCAGAGTCTGGCTGGCAGAAGAGCGTTACGGTAGCTGATTTGCAAGAGTCACACCGCTTGGGCGCCATTTCCACAACTAAGTTTTCTTTGTTTCTCTCTGTCCGTCTGTCTGTCAGTGAGTTGAGTTAGGCTGGGTTCCTCTGTATGTATGTATTTTTTTGGGGAGCGAAGGGAAGAGAAAAGAGAGGAGTCAGGACTTGGGTTTGGCTAAGTTGGATGTTGAAGTTGTAGATGATGAGAATGCGTGGGAAGGAGTCTATCTGGTGGGCCGTTGACGATCTAGAATATGGCCAATGGGAGGTAAACACATGGAAGACGCTTAGCCGAAATGAAAAACATTTTTGTTATTACGACGGGGTTGAAAATTGTAGCCTTGCCCTGCCTAGGAAGGGTGGATGGCATGGATGGATGGTTGGACGGTGCGGAGACTCGTCATTTTCGATTGAAGGGGTGGGGGAGCCCACTAGAGGAAGTTGCTTCTTTTATTTATTTATTTATTTATTTGCTCATTGAGTTGCTTATTTTATTGTTGTTTGATATTGATACACTAGTTACGTGAAAACATACCATATAAAAATGATAAAATATGATAAAAAATATAATTAATATAATAACATTTGTTATAAATAAATAAATAATATAAAAATATTATATGAATATGACAGAGCAAAATCTAATTATGGATTCAAAGTTGGGGGGGGGGGGTTCGAGAGCGATCACACAAATAATATGACACTCACTGTTTTTCCCTTTTTTTGGGTGCAAAGCAAAACAAGCCAATTCATATATGTAATGCTATAATTAAAATTGCCAATTTTTTTAACCTTTATTTTTACTAGTAGTAATAAAAACATTACGTTAATCTACTTCTTTTTTCTTTTTTTTTTTTTTCCTTTTTTATGTTTCTAAATTGATTTTGCATGCAAGCATCTGATATGCCCAATTCACCCACCTACACTACTTGTCGACTACTGCGACTACACTTGCAAAATTTACTGAAATCCCCAATGATTTGCACCATTTTGTTGAACCACACATAAGATGTTTTAAAAATTATAAATGCTAAGGGTGATTGACTAACATATATATATATATATATATATATATATATTACATAGAAGAAAAACATTTTCAGTTGGGAAAAGGAAACATTTGTCTTCGGGAGTCTAAATATGATACTGTCACTATATGTTGATTTATTAATATTAAGCTGTGGGGCATGAGTATTTGATAATTGATACTTTAGAGTCTGCAAATTGCAATGAAAAAAATATAGTCATGTTTAAAATCAGGCAGGAACATAACAAAAGAAAAGAAAAGCAAAGAAAAAGATGCACCGTCCAAACAACCAACCTTAAATTGTCCCAATCTCAATTAATTGGGGAACCCACCAGATGCAGAGCCAGAGCCCTGAGGTCATGAAATGAAACTAGTTTTTCGATTCCTACTTTTTCTTATTATTATTATTATTATTATTATAGCTTTTGGTAGTTGGAAAGGCATGCAGCTGTTTCTTCATTCTTACCTATTTTTAACTAAATCTATAATCTACCCTTACCATCTCTTTTCATTGATTATTCTCACTTGTGCGGATTGCAGATGATGAATGCACAGCACAGGGACAAGACTCAACTACCCCAGCATTAACTCATTTAATTGATTCAGATCAACAGCAACTGCATGCTATGCTATTAAGACACAGAGCATAGCCCGTCATCAGTGTAGTAAACAAGCTTCAAAACAAAAGCAGCAGCAGTTAAACACTGAGTTTCAAATTTTGTAAAAAAAAAAAAAAAAAAATTGAAAGATAAAGGTTTGGGAGTAATACTTTACACTATTAATGTCAAATTTTCCACTTTTAAATACTCGACTATAGAGGAGACATAGTGTTCACCTGCTTGTTTGCAGAAATTAGGGTATTGTAATTGCACCTTTCTGTTCATCCTATCTACATCAAATGTAATGGGATGTTTCCTCGAGAAAATAAAGCCAAATAAAGATACCTCATAGTCAATGTAGACTGACTGGATAACTGTGGACCCAAATAAACATAATTAAAGACCGTTTCAAATCATTTCAGATTCCAAGCTTTATTTTAGTGTGGTAGTTTTTACTATTTACCATTAACCAGAATCCATTCAAAGCTTCTGCTTTTACTTAACTGTATCATTAGGACTTGCTTAATACTGTCTCTTTCAACTAAAACAAATAAAAATAAGTAATGAAATGGTAATTAGTAGAAGAAAAAGAGAGAAGAGGCAGAGGCAATATTGAGAAAGGAAGGATGTGGAAATAAACAACCGCTTCTATCTTTTCATAATCTATTTTTGGACATTTATTTTATTTTATTGGAACTCTTGGTCATGTTTTGGATCAAAAGAACTACTGTAAAATTAACTAGTATTTCACTCTATCTTCTTCTGATCAATATTGCAACAACAGGTCTGGCTATCGATGCATCCCCCATTGATACTTTCACCATACTTCTCGACGCAGCTTTGCACGCATGCCTCATGCGAGCAATTCAGAAGATGAATTTGATGTTTCTTGCATGCTTCGGTTAATTCACCTGTTTTATTTTCCAATAATCCCAAAAAACAAAACAAAACACAACACAACAATAAGCTGGGCGAAGAATAAAAGAAAATGAGAAATTAAAGAATATATTATACACACATATATATATATATATATATTCATTAATCATACCATAATTAGCAGGTGATAAGATAAGGAAAAATACTAGTAGGAGGGGGATATATGAGCCCTTCATCTTCATGTTGCTTGCCACTTTACAACTGGTGTTCTTCAACACTTGAAACATATATATATATATATATATATATATATATATATATATAGTCAAAGAAAAATTAATGCTGCTCTGTATAATATTAATTGATTAATTATTAATTAATAATGGTGCAATCTGTCATTTTCGTAGTTTTATATGGTATCCTACTTGTTAAGAATCATTAACATTTATAATCACCCTAGATGGGATGAAATTGAAAAAAAGCAAGCTCATCACCATATTGTCCTCCACTCATTTGCGTGCAATTTGGCAGTATACAGATGTATTTTGACTAAACTATGGGCCGTTCAAATTTTTTCTTTCCCTTTAGCTTTTAGGATTTTATATTGATATATTCGTCTATTTAATTGTGTTTATCACTGTTCTCCATCCAGATTAAGCACAGACATAATCATGATTACTAATATATCACTGAATTTCTTTAAAAAAAAAAGGGGAAAGAATATTTCACTTATCATTAAGATTGGGCTACACTACCTATTTAACATAAGTCACAAGGGGGTAAATGAGCCGAGACCAAAGCCCATTTGATATGGCTCATTCATGCGAGCCAACCTGATGTCTACTTCTAAGAATAGTTATACTGCTAAACCATGAACCCCAAAAATGTTCCAACACAAAAACAGAAATTAATTAGAAAAGATCCTTAAGGTAAAGTGGGCTGGGTCGCTAGATATAGATCCACTCAATTGGCAAATATAATAATTAAACCCCCCCAACTTGAATGGATATAAAGTGTAATATTTCAAATCTTATTATTAAAGAATTTTAAAATTTAAAATAATAAAACAAAATTTTAAAATAATCCAGTTTAATATAATTCAATTGGATTTTTGATGGGTTTGATTTTTTTATTTTATTTTCTCGAATCAAATAAGTTATCGATTTTGATTAGATAAACTTAATAAGAGCTCTCTGTTTATTTATTATTTTAGAATTAAAAATTCTAATTAGAAATTAGAAAATTTTATTATTATTAAATTCCATCCATATTCTATAAAAGCCATTTAATTAAATAAATTACCTTACCATTTAAATTATTAAATTTAATTTTCTATTTAATTTGAATATTTAAATAAAAAAATATATTAATTTAATTAGAATTATGAATTGTATAATTGTTTGTTTTTGTTGGACTCATTGATTAAATAAAACATATCATTTCTCTCATTGAAAAAAAAATCCAATCAAAGATTTTTCTTTTTATTTTATACATTTATCTAACCAAATAAGTTATCGTTTTGATTAGATAAAATTATCTAATTCAATTTTTTAGTTCATTCTCCATATGATCCATTCTTATTGCAGAGACCATCACCTAATTTGTGAGGTATTGTGCGCTTTGATTCATTGTACCTCACGGTTTTGCCTCAAAAGGGGCCTCACAAATATAGTCTTAAGTCTCAATATATATATATATATATATATCATTGTAGATCCTCAGAGATTCCTGATACGAGATTGGGATATTACAAATTCCTCCCATTTTATAGTTGGACGTTTTCGTCAAGCCCAATGAGGAACAGACAAAACCAAGATCACATCAGGCATTGGGATTTTAGATATAGCTCCCACCGTGTAGTACTTAGCTCTGACAATATTTCATAGGTGGCTCCCACTAGCTTCCGTCAGTTGATGATTACACTCTAATAATCATTTGTGAAAATCCGTTGTCAATTTGTGAGATATTATTCGCTTTGATCTATTAGATCTTAAGATTTTATCCCAAAAAAGTACCTTACAAATATAGACTTAAATTTTAAATTTTAAAATATATATTACGGAAGATACTTATAGTATCAAATTTGACGTTTGAAATGCAAAGTTCAATTACTGTGCATTTTTTAATTTATTTTTTATGGGCTCTCGAACCTTGCACTTCGAAGTTAAACGCGAAACACTCAACTTTCCAGGACAAGCGAGAGCCAGAATACAAACTGAAACAAAACAATGATCCCGTCAGAAAATGCCAGAAATTTCTAGCAACTAAATATCTTCTACGTTAAAATTTTGGAACTAAATGGTTAAATACTACTAACTATACTATTAAACTAAATAGCACTAATAATAAGGAAAAAGAAAAGAAATCCGGAATTAATATAGACAACCCAGGTGCTTAAGCTTATGGTTTGCTTTCCAATAAAGAATCAAGTAAAAGTTAGCATGTGTCCATTGCTAGGCTTGCTACTACAAGAAATAGGGACACTGCATGCTTGCATATTTTCTCAATCCAGGTTTCAATTCCAGGCCTGGATCCTGCCCCGCCAGCCAGCGGAGTAAGAACTCTTCCAGGAATACGTACTTTGAGTCATTTTCTTAATTTCATTTGTTCTTCCATTACATTACTACTTTAAAACTCACATTGATCATTCATGACCAAAAGAATTATATTATTCCATCACTTTTTTTTATTATTATTTATCATATCCTGTGCAAACGGCTCGGAATGGTTGAATTTTGTGCAAGGATATGGCTAATAATTTCAGAGTTTTTTTGTTTCTTTTAATTAAGCTCCGTTTGATAATCTACTCTTTGCTCTTGTTTGCTGTCGCACCATTTGTGCCTGTCAATTAATACTCACTTGGGACTTCAACTTGAGTTCGCTTTCTAAAATTAACTAGTCTGAGGCAGCCAAGCAAGTGCATCCAGATTGTTGAATAACGGTTACCTTTGCCAACAAGTGCTTGGTTATGTCAACTGTAAAATGGATTGAAAATCTGATGACACAAGATACTGTTAACTTCTTTGTTCGTTGAATAAGGCTGTGATCAATTGGAATTTGGGAAGACAACTCTTTCACGTGTAATTTTATCTTCTCAGCAAATTTACATTTCCGAATATCAATTCAAAAAGAAACAACTTCTCAGGACTGACAAGGCAAACCACCCCCCCCCCCCAAAAAAAAAATCAAACAAAAATGAGGAAGATGAGGATGACGATGATGAAAGGAAAAATGAAAAACACAAAAAATTCTCACTCTTAGCAAAGAGATGCCACAATTAAAAGAAGAAAAACCTAAAAAAGGAAAGCAGATAAGAGCTGAGCTCACTGGTTAAATTTTGGTCTTGGGTTGGGTTTGTTGGCTCTCATGATGGTTCTCCGAGTTTTCTTTCTGTTACTGCTGGCATTGGTCATGATCATCATCACCCCTCTCTTCTTTAACTTTTTCACCACTTTCAGCTTTCTCTGATCCTTCCTTGTCCTCGAACTTACCATGTTCATTACCAAAATAGGATGCTTTAGTGGATACAGGGGTAGCCAAGAAGGTAGGTTTCTCCTCACCAGCCATTATCACCAAAACCTTCTCCTCATAAACCTTCACCTGCTTGTTTGACTGACCCTCTTTTTCACCGCTTTCAACCTCCCTTTCGGCATCAACTCCTTCGTTGTTGTTGTCCAAACGACCAGAAATTCGCCAGTAGGAGTAAGCTAAAATCAAAAGAGCAAAAGAAATGAGACCCAGCATTGCCGCTAGCCCTCCAAAGAGGCAGGGTTTAGGGGGTGCCATGGGGAGCGTGGTTGCGCCATTTCTGAGGGTGACAATGAGGCTTCGCTTGCTGTTTTAATTGAGTTAAAGCTGCCAATGGGTCTCATTTTTTTTTTTTGGGTGTGTTTATTTATATAGATTTATCTTGTTAAGAGAGAAGGTGGAGGGTTTTTGGGCAGAGGAAAAGAAGGTGGAGAGCGTGAACATGAGGAAGAGAGACGGTGAGTTAAGACTTATTTATAAGCAGGGGAAAGTGAGGGAAATTTAAAAAAAAAAAAAAAGAAAGAAAAGAAAAAGAAGCGTCAGAGAAATTTCGGCGTTTTGATTTAAGATCAGGGACTTGGCCCTGTTTACGTTGTTTTTAACTCCAATAACGATGGCCGGGGATGTTGGCTCAGATCCTCAGAGTCTGGATCGTGACCCAACGGACCATGGTAGCGTCCTGGTCGTGCCCAGAAAGAACCACCAATTTTAGCTCTGTGTCATGAGAGTATAGCCTAGCGTTTTCCTTGCATAAATTTGAGTTTTTATTTTTTTGTTAATAATTAAGATTTAATATAGTACACCCAGCTTAAAAGGTGTGTGTTCTATCTAACCTGATATGAGAGCATGTGGACGCTGGTTCTACTCTTTCAGTTCAAATCAAATCTTTACAATCAATAAAAACACTAATTTTGTGAGTCGTCACTGTAACAGGATTCATGTTTAGCCGATCGAAGGCATAAATGGGGTCAAAGTGGCCAATCCCACGCTGGTTTTAAGTTGGAATCAAGGAGCTATTTTTATCTAATCTAATATTCCGATGTTGTTGCTGCTTGCTAACACAAAACGAAAAAACTAATTTTACTTGATCGTCAAACAATATTCTTATTGCCCCAAAGTCTAGTATCAAACCCAGCATCTTGATTTAATTGCTGCATGACACTAATTATTTTCAATCGGGAGGGAGATTATTGTGACTTGTAATAGATATTTCCTCAATCTCCAATATACCTAACAATAATGCCCAAAAATTTAAAATTAAAAAAAATAAAAGTTTAAGTTAATAAATAAAAGAGGAGAGCATTTATAATGAATACATGGATGGAATCATTTGAAGACATTATTTTGTTTTAGCAAGAGTGGGCTTAGAAAAACGGTAAGTAATCAATTCATCACTTCTGCTTTATTATAATTTAATGTTTGAAGAAAAATGGAGTTTTCATTCAAAGCCTCCACTGTCGAAGGTAAGGTGGAAAAGATTAATCTTGCCTTTCGAAACAATTGAATTAACCCATTGTATATATATGCAAGAAGGTACTTGCGTGTTTGCCTGGGTTCCATTCCGTATATACCTTGGGCTACAGTTAAAATGCGCTAACTTCTGATTGCTGATGGATCCATCGCGATCGCTCATTTAGTTTCTGGGTTAAGTGATACAATCTCTGGTGGTTTTATTAGTGTACGCCATACATGCTAATCAGTTTTTGTTTAAAATATATTATTATTATTATTATTATTATTATAATATTTATAAAGTTTATAAAGATCTTGATTTATATATACACGCATATATAAACTCTTAATTACAATTTTGTTAACATTTAAATGATAAAGTCCGTGAAAGATATGCTATAAAATTTAAAAAAAAAATTATATTGATGATCAGATTCAAGTAGGTGATCTTGTTCGTTACGAGATAATTACATAATCATCCATTTAATGGCAAGGCTAGCTAGGTTTAACTGCACAAAGATACTTTTGTCATCGGAAAGAAAGCCAGGTGAAAATTAATGAGCATCAGATGGGATAAAACCTAGATCAAGTAGCAAGAAGTCTCTGAGATATATGATGCTGCCGCTAGCTACCTAGCTGCAGCCTGCATATTATGGATAAGGTGGCTTTTTTTTTTTTTTTTTAACATCTTAAGAGGGCACAACTGGAACAGTTCTATTAAAATAAATGCTCATCATTTTCTGGGGCATGCATAAATAATAGGAATTTCAATTGATACCCCATATCTATCTCTGGAGGAAGTTCTGGCCTTTTTGGAAACTGCGCACGTAGGGTATGGATTGTGTATTTGTATTGTATAGGGTCCATAAGGCAAGCTGCAGCAGGGTTAGTGTTATGAATGTATGTGCAGGACAAAGTGATAGAAAAGCTGCAGTTTTTAAGCTGGGAGTAAAGAATCAGGTGAAGGGTCGGTGGGCTCTTGGTTGCGTTGATGGTAGCCAGGAAATAGGATCAAGATGCCTTCTGCGCTTCTCTTGCATAAGTTGTGATCAGTGATCATTTAAATGCAATTAATAACATGAGCTGGAAAGAATCATGTTTTCAACTTACTAGAATCACATATCTAATGAGCAGAGTTTTCCAGTTCAATATTGCGATTACTTTTTTTCAGTCATAAAACCGAAAAATTAATGAGTTTTCGCCACACAATAGGCAAATCCTACAAGTATCTGTTTGCGTGGTTAAAAAATGAGTCAATGTGTCATTAAAGAGAGAGAGATTCAATGACATGTGAACTTTACTGTGAGATTGTTGAGTGCAAAAAAAAAAAAAAAACCATTTCCAAGACGTTGGTAAGTAAATCATACGATAAATGGAGTTGGGCAGGGCAGAGCAGGGCAGGGCAATCTTCGATGGTTTGACCCGATTTGCGTCTAAACAGCACGAGGAATGGCTCACTCTGGTTGGACATTATATTAAATGAATCGATCGAGTTGGTTGATCAATATATATTCGCAGGATCAAACAGGTTAACCCGTGAAATCTAGTTGGACAACAAATTTGCAGGAGCCCTCTTAGACTTGCTTTCGCACTGCCCTTTCTCTATCCGTCGACTATTTATATGGTAAACTCATCTCGAATTCGGACAACGATTTTGCATTGACAGACAGACAGACCGTCGGCACTTATTATTCACAGAAAAGATATTGATCAATGGCCAGCTTGCGTAATATTGGCCAAAATATAGTATTTTCTTTTATTTTTTTTTTTTAAGAAAAAAAATTAACACTAAACCTTCTAGCTTAATTTGTGGGCCACCATAAATTAATATCATAAACCAGCTGGTAACATTACAAGGCGCTTAAATTGCTGCTTCAATTCTCTTCTCACCTTAATTTTAATTAGATATTGTTCATGGGATAAACCCATTGTTCCCATTCCAGCAAAAGATTTATAAATTATAATATGATTAAATAGTTTGCTATATTTAATTATACCTTTGCATAATTATTAATGCTTCGTCCCTCGCCAGTCATCTGCATCCATTTTGAAGCTTTCACATTTCGCATTTTTTATTTTTTTAGAATTTATCTATTGTTATTATCGTTTCTTTTCACCCTAATTAAAACCACTTGAACCTGAAAAATCTGCCTCAACTTTTTCTTAGTCTTGATTAAATATGATGGTTGTCACCAACTTTCTAATATTATTGTAATCAGATGCCACTTTTGTTTTGTACTTTAACCTATGTTTTATCAACCATGTATATATAATCTTTGTTGCATAAATAAATAATATATAATATTCCCAATCATAATTAGAGGCTGTAGCACCATTTTTAAAGGTGATCAATGCTAATGTACAAGGAAATATATACTACACTATAATAATTAGCCGATAGCTAGATAGATAGATATCATGTAATTACAAATCACGTGGTAAGCATGGAATTATTACTAGCAACTACTACATATACTGTATCTATATCATTATTTTACAGGTGATTATGTCACCATTGATGCACGCAATATCTGCAGATTTTGGTGTAAAAAATAAGGCTTCCTCGTCTCAATCTGTAAAAAATAAGCATGGCTAATAGTATTATTGCATTGAAGATTTTCCTTGTGTTTCCAAGGTAAACATCCCATTTAGATGAACAGCTTTAGAAAATCGAATTGGAGCTAATTATAGAGTAGTTGAAATTAATGAATTTTTCCTTTATAAATGTTAATTATATATTTATATATGTTGCTAAATATTTCCCTGTTCTAAGCATCTTGGTTATTGATGCAAATTCTTTTTCCCTTCGGCGCAAATTAATATACTGCTGGAAGGGTCCAAATTTAGATCTATCAGCATGCTTGTTTCTGTGGTTGCAGACGCTTAAGGGATATATATATATATAATATTAATCTTATGTCAGGTAAATCCTTCAATTAGTTGGCATCCAGAACTTGGTAGTACGAAAATGATGTACTTGGTAGGAAACCAAACTTCTACGTCGAAGGATTAGGAAAAGAATCACATCGGAAAATTCTAGAAAAAGCTATTTAATATGGGGTTTCCTTGAGCTCGTGACCTGGTAAACATGTGTTTCATCACGTTTGGAGTATACATGACCCTTTCAATCGATTTAATCGGTTGAAAGATTTTAAATAATTTTTTATTTTGTAAAATAATTTATTATTAAAATATTTTTTTAAAATTAATATTATTAAATTTTATTATATAATTTTGTTATTATGTGGACTATAAGAATTTAGATTTTGGATTTATTTTTATCTTGAATTATTATTTAATTAATAAAATATTTTTATTTAAATTTAATTACATAAATATAAAAATATTAATATAAAAATATTTTTAATATTTTAATAAGAATTATCATGTATGAAAATTTATATAATTATAAAAGACCTCAAAGATAATTATGATACGGTAAAATACACGAATAATATATGAATATACGAATTTAATATCTTAATTAATTAATGCTTTATGTTTGATAGAACCACATTTTACATGTAAATCACAAAATTGATGGTCCATTATGTAAATTGTAATATTTGCATGTAATTTCTATAATCTTTAGCTATAATTTATCAATTAACAAAAAATTATATATTTTATCATAAAATTATTTTTATTAATAAAATATAATTATTACTAATATACCCAAATAAATTATTAAAATAAAAAATAAAAATTTTGATTATAAAATATATATTTTTTATTAAAATAAAAAATAAATTTTTTATATTTTTATTTGTGTATATTAGTAGCAATTATATATAAACTAATTATATTAATAATAACATTTTCATAAACTAATTTATTTGTGTATATTAGTAATAATTATATTATATTAAAAAAATTATTATGATAAAATATATATTTTAATTAGTTAGGAAGAATTACAACTAAAGATTAGAAGAATTGCATATAACATTAGAGTGAAAGTAATGTTTGTATATAATATATGTTATAGGTAATGTATGTATATAAAGAATCTTTTAAGGTAATATTTATATGTAATTTTTTACATACAAACATTATCAGATTGCATACAAACATTACAAATTTACATAAAATATTACCAAGACTATAATGTATTTATGTAAAATAAAAAATAAAGTATACTTTTTTTATAAATTATTTTTGTTTCTATTAAATATATTATATATGTATGAAAATAATCTTTTTGCTAGTTTTGAAAGTCAAAATATTTTTAGATTGTTTATTTTAATAATATATTTACTAATATTAGTAATAATTATATTATATCAATAAAAAATAAATTTTATGATAAAATTTAAATTTTTGTTAGTTGATAAGAATTACAACCAAAGATTATGAAAATTATATATAAATATTATAATTTACATAAATTATTAAACTATAGATAATGTTTGTATGTAATATATATTATAGTTAATGTATTTCTATAAATAATTTTTGAAGGTAATATTTGTATGTAATAAATTATATATAAATATTACTTGATTACATACAAATATTACAGTTTTACATGAAATATTATTAAAATTGTAATGTGTTTATGTAATATATAATGTATATGTATATTGTGTAATGATAATAAAAATGCATAATACATGGTTTTATTATATATGATAATAAACTTATGTAATAGATAATATACTTTATATAACTTTTATATTTTAATAATACTATTTTCTATTATCTTTGCTACTATATTTATATAACTTATAAAATTTTTATGTAAATATAATAAATTTATGTTTTTTAATTTTTTTATCTTTTATCATAATTTATGTGTTGTATAACATATATGTGTAATTGTAAGAAAAATGTACAATATTGAATTATATTACCTATCATGATAAACTTATGTAGTTAGATAATATAATTTATGTACCTATAATATTTTATGTAATACTATTTTTTATTATCTATTAGTAATATATTGTTGTAACTTATAAAAGTTTTATGTAAATATAAAAAATTTATGTATTGCAACTTTTATTATATTTTATCATAATTTATATAAATAAATAATGTATATGTGTAATTATAATAAAAATATGTAATACAAATTTCTTTTATCAATCATAATAATTTATGTAATAGATAATGTAATTTAAGTAACTATAATATTTATTGATAATTTCTTTTAATCATAAAGATTTATGTAACTTGTAATACATTTATGTAATTCTAATAATTTTATATTATATTATATAATAATATATGTAAAAAAAAAAAAAAACTTAAACATAGCAACCAGTATAACCGGTTGCCATGACAGAGCTTACTGCAAGCGCTCCCTAAGGAGCGCCCAGCAAAAGCTCCCAATCACATCTCATTTTCATAGGAAATTGTAGTTGTAAGTACTTAGTTCTGTGACATCAAATAATGATATTAAATTGGACGAGGTATTTGGATTGGGCCATATTTGTTTCACTTAATTTTAATAAAAGGTTAGCCTCCAAACAAACTAGTCTATTAATTAAACTTGGAATAATCTTTTTGTGATAACACAACAGAAAAATCGAGAAAAATGCAAATTAAATCAGAACTTATTCTTATAGGCTGCACTAATTAATTAAAACCTTAAATTAAAGCACCCACCTATGTTTTGTTTAACAAAAGACAAGTCTTCGTTTTAATTAATTTCATTTATTTGTGCCTGCCCACTAAACCAATGTAGGCTGCATTAATTGAAACCAAAGGCCCTTGAAACTTAACTATCCAATGATGGCCCAAAATCACTTAAAAAGCACGAGCTCAACCAGCCATCCATTAAAATGCTTTAGTATCCATGACATCATATGAAGCAAATAACGAAAAATAGGCAATGAAAGAGGAAGACTCAAAACAAGAGAACGGAGTTTGGGAAAATAAGAAATACGAAACATAATTCGCAATCCAACGATGGAAAGCAAACACGATGGCCATTCTGCTCTCTCCGAACCTATTTCCTTGCCTCTCTCATGGATTGCAATCCCACTGTAGCTTTCTCTTTTCCTTTTCTTCAGAACCATAAAAAAATTTAAATATTATATCGACGTTTTTAAACAAGTTTTCGACCTTCATTTTGATTAGTTTCTGGCAGATTCCTGATGAATTCGTGGAACATTACCTACCCTTAGTCTTGAGAGCTTTTGGGGCCCACTCCCTATTGCTAGGTTGCATCCATATAAGCTTTCAAGTTAGATTTTGAGATTTTCCCTAAATACTTTGAAGCTAGTATGCTTTTTTATATTATGTCAATAAATGTAACCTGACAGAAGTGTTGAAAGCTGTTAACATATCTATTAGCTAAAGCTTCCCACTATAAGGAAGTTGCTCTAACAACTATATTAAAGACATTTTGTATAAAAATGTTTTAAGCTGTGAATGAAAATGCAATTAGCTTTAGTAGTCAAATCTGTTTTGTCTCATAGTTTTTTTCTTTTATTTAAGAAAATCAACATGGTATCAGAGCTTATTTCGAGTTTTTAAGGGACTGTGTGTGAATGAAAAAAAAAACTAGAAAACTTTTCTCTCCTACAATCCTTAACACCTTCGAACCTTATTCATGGCTTTTAGCGATTTTGGAACTCCTACACCTTTTGTTTTTACAAGAGAAAACTACTCTATCTAGGCAGTGAAGATAAAGGTTTATTTGAGAGCCTTTGACTTATGAGATGCTATGGAAATAGGCAAATTCTACCATTGCTAATATGAAGCAATATAGTGAGGAGGTAGCAAAGAAATACAAGGCCTTGTCTTGCATACATTTTGTTGTCTTTGATGTGATTTTCATAAAGATTATGACTTGTGGAATAGCCAAGGAAGCTTAAGAGAAGCTTAAAGAGGCTTTTTAAGGCAATGATAGAACAATACAGATCCAGGTACTGAATCTATGAAGAGTGTTTGAGGTTCTCAGGATGAAGAAAATTGAAATAGTGCTAAATCTATTATAGGCTTACCAAGGTGGTAAAATAACTCAGGTTTCGTGGTGAGGAGGTGCCAAACAAAAAAATAGTTAAAAAGTGCTAGTAAGTGTCCCTGAGAGGTTTGAGTCTAAGATTTCCTTCTTAGAAGATTCAAAAGAAATTTCCAAACTCATGTTGATAGAAGTTGTAAATACTCTTCAAGCTTTGGAGCATAAGAAGGCCATTAAACTTGAAGACTTAATTGAATGAGCTTTTCAAGCAAAGCTTAAAGAGAAGAATGCCAATAACAACATAAGTAGAAAAAAAAAGGTAAAAGTAAAGAAAATAAGGAAAGAGACAACCAAAAATAGGAAAGCAAAAGAAGGAAGTTTCTTCCTTATGTTTATTACAAAAAGAGAAACCATTTAGAAAATTTTTATTGGTTTAAACCAAGAGTAAAATGCACAGCCTGCAAATAGCCTGGCCATGTGGAGAAAGGTTTGCAAAAATAAAGCAAACCAACAAGGACAAGTTCAAGTGAGAAACTTAAGAAAGAAGAAGATCTTTGTGGCCATTTGTTATACAGTGAGCGGTAATAAAGCTGCTTGGTTTGTGGATAGTGGCTGTACTAATCACCTGACCTATGATGCTAGCCTCTTCGAAGATTTGGACAAGTCTTACACCTCTAAAGTGAAGATTGGAAATAGAAAACATGTAGATGTCAAAGGAAAAAGAATGGTAAAGTTGAAAATTTTAGGTACTAAGTTTATTTTAGATTTTTTTTATGCCTAAAATTAGCCAAAACTTGTTAAATGTGGGTCAAATGCTTGAAAAACATTGTGCTTTGCATTTTGAAAACTTGTCATACACTATATATGAATCAAATGGCCTAGTAATGATGACTATTGGTATGAGAGACAAAAGCTTTCCTATTAATTGGAAAGAAACTGAAGTACATGCCTATACTAGTGTAGTAGATAATTTTGGTTTATAGCACAAAAGATTTCAACCATTTTACTTTGAAATACATGCATAAAAAACCTTGCTCATAATTGTGGTCTTATGAGCATATCATCTTTAAATGGCAGCAAGTATTTTTTACTTTTTATTGATGATTATTCAAGGGTTTGCTGGACATATTTTCTCAAACAAAAATTTGAAGTGTTTAAGACATTTCAAAAGTTCGAAACAATGGTGGAAGTCGAGATAGGCTGCTTAATACAAAAGTTGAGATCAGATAATAGGACTAAGTATGCTTTAAAATACTTCACTACAATTTACCAATAAGTGGGAATTCAATGATAGCTTGCTGTTCATTACACTCTTAACAAAATAGTGGAAGTGAAAAAAAAAAGATCAATTATGGAGATGGCTAAGCGCTTACTGTTTGAAAAAAAAAAAAACCTGTTTAAGAGGTTTTGGGCTGAGGCTATGAATACCTTTGTGTATTTACTAAATTTGCTACCTACAAGAGCATTGAATGGAAAAACCCCTTATGAAGCTTGGTATGATGCAAAGCCTAATATGGACCATCTTAGAGTAAGGCTGTTCATTGTCGGTTTGGTTAATAATCGAATTGAATTACCATTAATTAATTTAACTATATTTCTTAAACCTTTAAACATTAACTGAACCAAATTACTTGTTTGGTAGCCAAACTAAAATATTTTCAATTAATTTGGTTGATTTTTAACTAACCAAAATAATTTGACTATTCACCTATTTTCCATCAAAGATCTAAACCTTTTTCCAGCCAAAATGTAAAAACATAGCATAATAAAGCATAAAAAGCATAATATGAAAGCATTACATTGACTCATAAAAATAATTCAAGAAAAGCAAGCATTGCCTATTGCCTACCTAAATATTTTCACACACAAACAATACAAAGGTAGTTAACAAATAAGGGAACAATATGTAGCAGCCTGATGGCAATGTATTACCCCTAAATAGTTAACATACAAATACAACACAAGAAAGAAGTGTAGTAGCTATACAATAACACAAGTCCATAATCCCAACAACTAGCAAGACACAAAGTAGAAATAGTAGCAAGTTATACAAAGCCCAAAGCTTTCCACATCCATCTTGATAAATATCCAAATGTCCTACAAAACATATGTACAAAAAATAATAGTATTGACAAAAATATAACAAATAAAATGAATTAGATTGCAACTTAGAAAGAAAAGATATATTACCCTTCAATTAAGTAGCTCATGAATTAATAGTAGACTCGAATGCATTCCAAGAACAATTTAAACACCTTAAAGAAAAACAAGTTAATAGTAGGCTTTTATAAATTACTTGTAGAATTATAGTACACAAAATTAAATAAACTTAATAAATATACCATTTTCAATTTTCTTAAGATCTTGCAATTATTCCTCAAAGTTGATGTCCTCATTTAGCATCGGGAAATATGTTATTGATTCATTTAGGAGTTCTCTAATTCCTAAAATTGTAGAAGCAATAATAGAAATAGGAATAACTAACACATCTCTAGCCAACTTTAAAAAGATAGGAAACCTAGGGCTATTTAGTTTCCACCATCCTAAAATATCAAAATCATCAATATCCTCCTCAGTAATCATATTTAGATACTCATCCAATTCTGACTTTTGATCCCCAACACTAAATTCAATGATATGTTTCTTATACCAAGATTTCATACACTTTTTCATTTTTCGTTGTAGTTCCCCTACTGTAGAATATGTTGACACACTTTATTGGCTACTATTATTTGGAAGTGAAGGTTTATACTCGTCATACAATTCATATAAAACTTTTTTCAACCTTTGGACAATTCATGTTTCTTTTTCACCATCAAACATTGCTTTAAGTGCAAAACTCATATACTTAAGTTTATGCTTATGATCTAGAACAATCGCAACAAAAACAAGCATATTCATCTTATCAATGTTGCCCAAGCATTTGTTATATTTATCTTTCATCCTCATGACCATCACATCAACATCAATATCATGCATTAATTGTGCATCTCAACGAAGACAATCCATTTTATTAAGTTCATCAAAAAAAGTATTAGCCGTGACATAAAAAGTGCCAAAAACTCACAAATTAAGTTCATAAAAGTGTTCTAAGAAGTCCTTTAAGTTTTTAATAGTTCTTAGTAGGCTAACCATCCCTTAACTCAAGTTTAGCTCTAAAGTTGTTATTTAGCTCTTCAAATCTCTCAAAAACTCTTTTATATTTTTAAGCAGTATCTAACATCAAGTAGGTAGAGTTTCACCTACTCATAACATCAAGACACAATGATTTATTGCATTGTATTTGTTTCATCTTAACACCCTTCTTAAAACTTTTGCAACCTAGTTGAGGATTGCCTCGCATAGTTCATGATTCCCTCACACATGGAACAGATGCTTGCGTGTCTTTTAAACAATCAACCACAATCAAGTTCATAATGTGTGCAATGCATCTAATGTAAAGGTATTTACCATTTAGGATGCAACCTCCCTACTACCCAAATTTCTTTCTCAAATAACCAATAGCAGCATCATTTGAACTTGCATTATCAATTCTTACATCAAAAAATTTATCAACCCCCCAATTAAGCAAGCATTTCTCTATCAACTTACCAATGGCCTCACTTTTATAATTAGAAATTGGACAAAAGTTTATTCAATTTTCAGTAATCATTAATAAAGTGAGTCGTGAGACATAAATGATTAACTTTTTGCAAAGATGTCCATGTATCTGTAGTTAAAAAAGATTCTTCCACATGAATTTCTTAAATACTGTTTTAATTTTATCCTCTTATCTAAGTAAATTTAATAAACAACCTTTGTCACCATAGTTTGTGAAGGAATATGAAACATAGGACATGCCTTAGAAATAAATTTCTTAAAGCATTTACTTTCTATAAACCTAGAAGGTAAATCATTAATCACAATCATTTTTACTAAACTTTTTCTAACTGTATCTTGATCAAATTTCCAAGTTGTAATATACCATTCCCCTTCAGCATCTTTACTAGGTAACACTAGTTAGCCTTGAGAAGTGTCAACATTAGTAAAATTATTCCTACATTGGTTCATATGATATTTTAGTAAGCTAATACCATTTCTTTTAATATCACAGCAAAATTTTTTACCATAGTAATTACATTTACCCTTTGTGTTACCTTTACTAACAACAAATTTAGTAAAATAGACCATGCTTGTGACCTTGGAGGCATGGCTTTTCTCTTTCGAGACTCTCCAGATTATTGTTTTAGCTCACTAGAAGCTTCAGCTATTGAACTTCCTTGAAGTTTTGTGTCAATAGAACTAGGAGGTATTGGTGGTGTAACACTAACATCAGGAGAGTTTATTTCAGTAACAGACATTTACAAGGAAATAAGATGGATTTTCAAAAAACTTTCAAGCCATAAGATCATACAGAAGTTAATTTAAACAAAGATGGCCATAGAAAGAACATGCATGAACACCTAACTTTGAAAGAACAAATATTTACATTGTTAGAGCTTTTTTAGGAGAATAAAGCTGGTTGGTTGAGGGTTGCTAACTGCTAAGAAACTGTGGGGTGCAAGGTATTACTATCTTGATAGATCTGCCAACAATGAAAGCAAAATAAGTTACTGTTGTTAGTTGTAACTCTTGAATAAAAAAAAAATTACAAAAGTAAAAAACCATAAAAGCTGATATTAATATTGGGTTGAGAACTTGAGCTGTTGACTTTATAGGTCTCTACATTGAAATGAGAGATGATTGAAAGTGAGATTGAGATAAAGAGTTTAGATTTGAAGATCGAAGAGTGGAGAGTGAAGAGATTGAGATTAAGATAAAAAAAGAGAAGAGAAGAGAAGAGAAGAAGATAAAGTTTAGGGTTCTACTAGTTACTACTCTATATAAAACAAAGAAAGAAAATAAAAATTGAAAATTGAAAATAAGGTAAGTGGCTAAGGTTTTGCATTATAAGGAAAAAAGGGAATTTGGTAAAAAAATAAACATATGTTTCATTTTAATATATAAAATTTATTTAACTTAAACTGCACTACATATGTTGTTTCATTAAATTGGTAAAATGGCTAAATCGAGTCTTTTTGCTTAACTGAACCAGTTTAACTGATAACCAAAATTTTAAGAATTTTGCTTCCAATAACCGATCGAATTAAAATTGATGGTTGACCAATTAAACAAATTAATTCAGTTCGATCGGTTAATTTAGGTTTCCCTGAATAGTTAATAACCCTATCCTAGAGTCTTTATATGTATTTGCTTTTTTTCTTATGCCAAAAGCAAAGAGAAAAAAGCTCAACAGAAAGGCTAAAATTGAGATTTTTCTGGATTACAGCAGCAACAGTAAAGGTTATAGGTTGTACAATGTTGCCATTGAGAAGGTTGTAACCAATAGAAATGTCAAATTTGTTGAAGTAGCAAAGTGGAATTGGGAAAATAATGAAATTGTAGTATCACAACCACTTGATGTGCATCAAAAGCAAAGTGAAGAATTTGATAGTGACACAGAGGTTCTAGTAAAGGGTTTTAAAACATTGGATGATTTGTATGCTAGATGTAATGTAGCAGCATTTGAGCATGTAAATCGTGCTGATACTGCCAAGCAAGATGCATGGAAGGCTACTATGAATGAAGAAATAAAAATGATTGAGAATAACGAAGGACGGTAGTTAATGGACAGACCAGATCACCACAAAGTGATTGGTGTGAAATGGGTTTATAGAGCTAAGCTCAATCCTAATGGTTCTATAAATAAGCTCAAGGCCAGGTTGGTGGTTAAAGGGTACTCACAACAACCTGGGATTGATTTCTTAGATATTTCTTCTTCCGTGGCTAGACATTATATGGCTGTTATTAGCCTTAGCTACTACGAAAGATTAGAAAGTGTATCACTTGGATGTGAAGTCAGCATTCCTACATGTTTTGCTTGATGAGGAGATTTTTGTTAAGCAAACTAAAGGCTTTCAAACTCCTAAAAGTGCAAGGAAAGTGCTGAAGCTTTATAAAGCTCTATAGAGGTTAAAATAGGCCCAAAAGTCCTAGTATAGTAGAATTGACTCATATATGCTCCATCAAGGATTTATTAAAAGTGGGAGTGAAGCTACTTTGTATGTAAAGAAACTTGATGATGAGAAGTAGCTTGTTGTGTCACTTTATGTTGATGATTTATTTGTTACAGGTGACAATAAAAGGCTCATAAAGTAGTTCAAGTTGAATATGGAAAAGGAGTTTGAAATGTTCGATTTAGGTGAAATGAAGCATGCATTGAAGGTTTTGAAGAAGTTCAAGATGGACAATTACAAGTCTGTTGCAACTTCACTTGTTGTGAATGAAAAATTATCCGAGAATGATAATGTTGGTGCAGTTGATGCTTTTGCTTACAGAAGCTTAATTGAAGGCCTGTTATATCTGTCTGCTACCAAACCAGATATAATGTTTGCTGCCAGCTTACTTTCAAGATTCATGCAAGCTCTAAGTCAGGTTTACTATAGAGCAACTAAAAGTGTCTTGAGGTACATTGTGGTTCGTGGTATTTAAAGAATGAAAGCAACAAGCTAGAAGGATATGCAGATAGTGATTAGGCAGGAAGTGTAGATGATTCTAAAAGCACTTCAAGTTATGTTTTTCCTTATAAAAGTTGTGCATTTTGCTTGAATTCTAAAAAATAGGAAATTATGGCTCAATACTCAATTGAAGCTGAGTATGTTTCAACAACTGCAGCAGCAAAACAAGCCATTTGGCTTTGAACAAATTTGGAGCTAAGATCAATTGATCCTACTCCTCATTGGGTGGACAATAAGTCAGTTATTGAAATTATTAAAAATCTTGTTCAGCATGTTAGAACAAAGCATATCAATTTAAAGTTCCATGCCATCAGAGAAGCTAAAAAATTTGGTGAAGCACTACAAGTTTAAAAGTCAAATTGTAGACATCTTGACTAATGCTATTTTGCAACCAAGGTTTGAGTTTTTGAGGGCAAAGCTTGGAGTCTTCCAAAAAAATCTCAAAGAGGAGTGTTAGATTTTAAGATTTTTCCAAGGTACTCTGAAGTTAGTATGATTTTCTATACTATATCAGCAAATGTAATCTAACAAAAGTGTTAAAAGCTGTCAACACATCTTATGTTAGGTGTTATTAATTAAAGTTTCGTACTTCAAGGAAGTTGTTCTAACAATTGTACTAAAGACACATTTTGTATAAAATATTTTAAGTTGCGAATGAAAATGCAGCTAGCTTCACTATTCAAATCTGTTTTGTCTCTTCTTTTTTCTTTTATTCTAGAAAATCAACAGTTACCATTTTTGCAGCCAAGTCCTTGTATGAATAAAGGCATGTCTTATTTCATTTCCATTTTGAAACTCCAATGTGAAGAAGACTTCGAATTATGTCAAGAATCTTTGACCAAAAAGACTTGAGCTCCCATACTTTTGGAAAATGTGAACTGAGAGAGATACAAGCAGTACTTGTAGAGTTCACAGTATAAGTGCTGTTGGAAAGCTCGCCAAACACTAACAGCCCGCCAAGTCCATCAAGCTTGTCAAATCAAACAGATTTTTCAGACTGTTTCCTTTGTAGAACAAGGATTCCTGTGTTGGTGATCTGACTTCATAAAGATCAACATCTCCAAATCTATTCCCGTCGCCAGCAAGATCTTCTATTGAGCTTGCTAAATACAGACATGGCACATAAGCAATACTGTTTTAGATATTCCCACTTAATGATAGCAACAGTAAAAGATTAATGTAAATAGTAGTATAAAGGTAGGATGATAATTGGAATGGAGCTGATGAATTCAGTACTTCAGTCCGCACCTAGCTAGTAATTTTCTATTAAGACTTAAGAGAGCCCTTATTTAGTGTTTTGACCTTGAATATCTATATTCCAGCTTCCAGGCGAAAATTTGACTTCTGGTCACTCTTGCCAAGATTTTATGTGATCTACATGAAAATCCACTCCATCCAATTGTTCACAATTTTGAGAAAAATGTTCCTTTTTGTGTGCATTTTTTTAGATAAGTGAATTTTATTCATATCCAAAAGCAAGCAGAAAAAATCTGCTCCATAGTAATCACAGTATAGCCTTACATTTTCAATAGTGGCTTATACCCCACATCCTACATAAAGAAGTATTTACAGTATTGTGACTAATACTTACAGTACAGAAACGTGTTCTTACAACTGCAACAACCTGTTGAAATAACTCATCTGAGGTTCTCCTTTTGGTTGAATGTCTCTTTGAGTTTCTCTCCTTCCAGATGAAATATATAGTTGCTTTCCAGGTGAGTCACAGCAAGATAGACTTGAAAGTTTTACCCTTAAAGGTTTTGATTGCCCATTGAAGATCAACACTCTAGCTTACAAGAGGTTTATTAACAACCGAGGTTGTTAGGAGTTTTTGCCAAATCCACTTAGTAGGGGCAGGAAAAAAAAAATGATCTCTACTTTCTTCCTTCTCACAACATTGCAAGCAAAGGTCAAATCGAATATAGATTCCCCAACTCTTCAATCTGGCTAAGGTACCACATCTGTCAAGTATAGCTAGCCAGGCTATGAATGAATATTTTGGTACTTCTAATGAAAACCATATTAAGCTGTGCCAAGGAACGAGAGCTTGCTTTGTCCTCAAGTGCTTCCAGGCAATTGAGAAATGTTAGCATGGGAAACTTCCGCTATAAGTAGAATTAATGTTGCCTGCAGTTTGGGAACAGACCTTGAAACTTTTGGGCCTTACAAATTGGTCCACGACTTATCCAAGTGTTGACCAGCACCAAATTCAGAGGCCTTACTGGAGACATTCATTTTGTTAATGGACAGCTACAATCATCAGTATTTCAGATAGTTAAAGTGAATGGAAATGGGGAAAGAAGGGTCGGGCTTTGGACACCAAAAACTGGACTTGTAAGAGAATTGAATTTGGCAAACAAAAGCACTAGTTCTACTTTAAGCCAAACCTTGTTCCCATTATACGGCCCGGGGATACCACCTCCTCCTAGAGGCTGGGAGATCCCAACAAATGGGAAGAAATCCAGGATTGGGGTTCCAGCGAAGGTTGGTTTCAGTCAATTTGTTAAAGTAATATGGGATCCTAATTCCCATACAGCTACTTCAGTCACCGGATATTGCATAGATGTTTTCAATGCCGTAATGCCTGCAATGCCACATGCCGTCACTTACAAGTTCATTCCCTTTGCAACGCCTGATGGTAAGAGCGCTTGGACTTACAATGACTTAATCTTTCAAGTGTACAATGGGGTAAAACATCTCCTTATCTTTTTATATTACGATTTTGTTTGAAGGAATTTCCTTTTTTTCATTTTTAATTTTTGTTGACCCCCATGAACAGGTATACGACGTCGCCGTAGGAGATACAACGATCGTCGCAAACAGGTCATGGTTCGTGGACTTCGCATTGCCACATACTGAATGGGGTGTATCAATGATTGTACCAATCAGAGATAGCAAGAGGAAGAATGCATGGATTTTCTTGAAACCTTTGACATGGGAGCTCTGGCTGAAAAGCGCTTGCTTCTTTATTTTTATCGGATTTGGTGTCTGGGTTCTAGGATAAATGAAGATTTCCGAGGACCCCCTTTGCACCAAACCGGCACCAGCTTCAGGTTCTCCTTCTGTATTATGGTGTTTGCACATCGTAATAATTCTTTCTCTTGATTTACATACTTTGACAAACTACTATTAACACCCAGTTGTTTTTTCAAAATGGTTCACTTTGTTGCTATTGCAGGGGAGAGACTGGTCAGCAACTTGGCCCGATTCGTGGTAACCATTTGGTATTTCGTCACCCTCATTCTCACACAAAGCTACACGGCTAGTTTGATGTCACTTTTAACAGTTGAAAAGCTACAGCCTACCGTAACTTACATAAACGAGCTCTTAAAGAAAAGGGAGAAGGTTGGTTTCCAGCATGGCTCTTTCGTTGAGGGAATCCTGAAGGGGTTAACTTTTGCTGAATCCCAGATTATCCCGTATCTGTCTCCGGAAGAACTTCATGAGCTTTTGTCAAGGGATGTGCGTATGGTGGTATTGTTGCTGATTTGGACGAAATTCCTTACCTGAAGCTCTTTCTTGCAAAATATTGTTGCAAATATACCACAGTCGAACCAGCATTTAAATCCGATGGCTTCGGTTTTGTGAGTTCCTTCTCAATCTCTAATCTTCTCTCTAACCCTATGCACTGTCTTCTTTTTTTTTTTTCCGATTTTGTTTACAATTAATAGGTCTTCCCTACAGCTTCGGTTATTGTAGCAGATGTTTCGAGGGCTATCCTGAGTGTTACACAGGGTGAAAAAATGAAGCAAATTGAAGACGCATGGTTCAACAAGTAAAGCTGTCTTACCCCCAACAGCTTGGTTTCTTCCAACAGTCTTGGTGTTGAAAGTTTTTTGGGTCTGTTCTTCATTGCTCGGGTGGCTTCAATATCAGCTCTAATCATATTTGCTGCAATGTTCCTGTACGAGCAAAGGCACGCGTTGTTGCGCTTCAATTCTGAAATTCTTATATGGAGAAGAATTGGAATTTTGTCAAGAATCATAGATCAGAAGGACCTTAGCTCTCATACTTTCAGAAAACAAAAGGACTCGGAAACAAAAGCGAAAATGATAGTATTCATATTGCGGAAGCCTCGCAAAATACTAACCTTCCACCAATTCCATCAAGCTACTCAAACCAGACAGAGCCAGATCTAGTGTTCTTCGTAGATCAAGGAAGAGCAGCTGAAAATGGTGATTTGACTCACAGTGGTATAACATCTCCAGAATTATTCCCTTCTGCCTGGAGACATTCTATTGAGTTTACTAACACAAATGAACCAAGAGAGCAATCAGTGTAGATATCTACTTTGTTCTATTTTAGTAATCGAGAATAGTAAATTGCTGTATATCGGTGGGTAGATATAGATAGTACTATAACCCAAATTATAGTGCAGCTCAACTCAACACAGACGAATCGTAAATTGTAAGAGTAATGATGGAATGATTATTGTGGTGGCAACTAGACAATAACCCCAAATCCTAAATTATGGGATGCTTCGGCTATTCCCTAGAGGCTAGACTCCATCTATGATCTAACCACTTAAAACTTTAGAAGATGGTATGCCATGTCTAGTGTTTTTCTCAACTGCGTTCTACATCTTTTTCCAGGTTATGAGGGTTGGAGCATAGATGCTTTCATATAGCAGGTCCCTTTTTCCTCCCTCAGCAAGAATTGGCACTGAAAAACAGTTCTCTCTCTATCTCTCCCCCCCCCCCCCCCGCCCTTTAATTTCTCTCGTTTTAAAGTTCTGATTTACTTTGCAGCCATCAATTACTTAATTTGTAACGGACTTGTAACCCGAAATTTTGATAGGTAGAATGCCAATTCAAAAAAAAAAAAAAGTAGAGATTGACAATAACTAATCATAAAAAGTATATCGCAAGGTTCTACCCTAGTTATAGATCTCGAAGTTTTCATGTGAATTAACCTGTTGAGATAAAATTGCGGTTATTACGAGATTTGATCCTTTTTGTCTTCCAATACCTATAACTGAACATTTATGGAGACTGACCCATTGTTTTGTCATATTGTGGTACTATAGTATGATAATTGATCCGCTGGCATAGATCGTTTTTGGTTTATACACAGAGCCATAGATCTTTTGTAAAACATCTCGATCAAAGGAACAAATTAAATGTTTAGCTGGAAAATATTCTATTTGTTCGCCTGGTCGTTCAGTTTCCCTGTCATTTAACGGTAGTTTGCAGTCAGAAATTCCCAGAAGTAAAGAAGTTGAATCATCTACTGGAATGAATACATTACTGATGCTGTTCACGGACACGAGGATGGTCATATGGTTAGCTTCAAATCAAATTCTATTGTTTCAAAGGAGGTTTCCTTCTATGAGAATGAGTCATGTTTCCAGATTGATTCAGAAGCTATTAGAATTATTAATGGTGAAGATATGGATAGAATTATTTCTACAGCAGTGAGAGAAAATCCAGAGAATGCAGACAGGATTAGTAGTCAGCCATGTTCTTCTGATATGAAGGAAATTCCAAGCATTGATAAAGATCTGTTCGTTGCATCCAATTCTGAAGTTTTAAGAGAAAACCCTGGAATGTGAAACAATATTATTTATCAGTTTCAAAAGAAAAAAAAAAAACTGTGACCAAGATTCTCGAGTATCAGTTTACTTATTATTATGTAATAAAAGATTCAGAAGAGACCGATATGGTCAATTCCAAATCAAGTCTATTTAGCAGCATTTTTTTTTTTTCATTTTTTGACGAAACAATTCCAGTTAGAATCCCAGTTTGAAATGTGAATTGCCTGTCCTAACAGGGTTAAGAACTTGAGTGAGGGAATGAGATCAAGATAGCTCAAAAAGCAGATGGTAGTTTGCAATAACTGGCTGCAATTTGTCACTAATTATTTTGTTCATATTTTTTGATAATACCCTAATTAAATTAATTTCTTTATCTAGGATTTCATTATTTACAGAAATCTCAGATTCTTTTCTACCAGTTTTTTGATGGCCAATATCCATTTTAGGTTGACTGACATATAATGGAAAAATATGGTCACAATCATTAGCAAGAATTTCCTCGATAGTAATTAAGCTCATCACTTAAATTATTTGTTAGCCTTGTTGTGCCACTGCTCCTGACATGTGCTGCAAAACATTTGCACTGTGATTCAATGTGTCCAGTCCAACTTTTTCAGTAGCAGCCTCGTAACTCGGCAATAGTTCCATTGGCAGCCTGAACTGTCCGTATGACAGGGGTAGGAGTGCAGGACCAAAAAGGACCATTCCAGCCAAAGCTTGGACCCAACCCAAATGAATCCATCAAAACCGAAAAGATTATCAGAATAAAATGGCATTCCTAGCTTGCAAATTGCATGAGCACAGTGCCCAAGAAGAATATTCCATTGCCAGGGAGGATAGGGTACTGATAATTTGAAACAAATATATCTATAGGGATCGATAAAGGGTGGTGGAGGATGACTAGATCTTTTGTGAATGTCTTTGTCAGTCATGAGTCAGCATGTCATATCCATTTGTCCTTTATGATGATTTGATGCAGGACCAGTAGCGTGTTGCAGGAGTAGAACAACAACTTACTAAAATATACACGTGATATATCCACCTTGCACTTTCAAAAAGCAAGGGAGGCACATTAGTTCAAGACAGCAATAATAAAAGGGAGAAAAAGGAGAAAAAAGAAGGGAATAAATATAATACTTGAGCGTTGGGCCATTGTACTCGTTGTAAGGCAAAATATTGTCATTATCAAGGACATAAGTGAACATGTTTGCACGATCATTATCTTGGTGGATTCTCCGGAAAGATTCTCATTATCTTAGTCAAACCCGACTCATAATGAATGAAGTTCCGTTTCAAGCTTAATTGCGGCTTCCACTATACCCACCCATGCCTAGTAGTAGTATTAGCCCCTATGATCCTACGTTTCATATTTTAATTTTTTGAATCTTTTTTAATATTCTTCGCTGTCATCTGAACTAAAAAAAAGGCTTTACACGTCAATCTATCCTCACTTTAAAACAGTTTTGCTTGTATGGAAAGAATATGATCTTTTTTTGTTCATGAACCAACTAATGTTATCCATCCTCATAGTCATAATACCATTACTTGAAGAAAAATATCCTCCCTTTCTTGGCAGTAGAGTATAGAGGGGAGGTACGTGCTCAAACAAGTATTACATGTGAACTTGCCGTATTTATTACGGATTGCATTAAGTTTTAACCGAATCAGGATTCATGAGGAAAAAACATCAAAGGCAATATTGAAATTTCCAGCCAGAGGCTGTTTTTTTAATTTGCATCTCTTCTTAAATACCTACAGGCTGCAGGCTATTAGTAATCCAAGTCCAACCAAGCCGAAAACGACTACTGAAGCCTTTTTCTTATCGCTTATTAAAGGAAAATAGAGCAATCGAGAGCGATGGGATATTCCGGTGATGAATTTGACGTAATTGTAGTTGGAGCGGGCGTCATGGGGAGCTCCACGGCATACCAACTGGCCAAAAGAGGGCAGAAAACCTTGCTTCTAGAGCAGTTTGATTTTCTGCATCAGCGAGGTTCTTCTCATGGCGAGTCCCGCACCATCCGAGCAACATACCCCGAGGACTACTACCATGGCTTGGCGAATGAGTCCTATCAGATGTGGGAGCAGGCCCAGTCCGAAATCGGATTCAGGGTCTACTTCAAGGCCCAACATTTCGACATGGGCCCTGCCGATTCCAAGAGCCTTTTCTCCGTCATCGCCACCTGTAAAAAGAAGGCCATGCCACATCAGGTCCTCAACCGCCAGCAAGTGACCGAAAGATTCTCCGGGCGGATTGACATACCAGAGGACTGGATTGGAGTGTCTTGCGAGCATGGTGGTGTTATCAAGCCCACCAAGGCAGTCTCAATGTTCCAAATGCTGGCGTTTAAGAATGGCGCGTTCCTCAGAGACAACGTGGAGGTGAATGGTATAACCAAAGTCAATGATGGAGTGAGAGGCGCAGGGGTAATAGTGTGTGCAAGCAATGGTGAAAAGTTTTGGGGTAAAAAATGTGTGGTCACTGCAGGGGCTTGGATGAGAAAGTTAGTTAAAATCGTTAGTGGGATTGAACTGCCCATTCGACCTTTGGAAACCAATGTATGTTATTGGCGGATTAAGGTAGGGCATGAGGCCAACTTTGCAATCGGAAGTGATTTTCCAACATTCGCTAGCTATGGAAACCCATATATATATGGCACACCATCGTTGGAGTACCCGGGGCTGATTAAAATTGCTGTGCATGGGGGCTATTCGTGTGACCCAGATAAAAGGCCATGGGGAGGTCCTGGACTCATTCCCACCTCCTTGAAGCAATGGATTGATAAGACATTTAGAGGGATGGTTGATTCAAATGGACCCGTTTCAACTCAATCGTGCGTGTACTCGATGACCCCGGATGAAGATTTTGTGATTGATTTTCTGGGTGGGGAATTTGGGAAGGATGTGGTGATTGGTGGTGGGTTTTCTGGTCATGGGTTCAAGATGTCACCGGTGATTGGGAGGATACTGGCTGATCTCGTGCTTACTGGAGAGGCAAAAGGTGTTGACCTAAAACACTTCAGGATAGCAAGATTTGAGGAGAATCCCGGAGGGAACATTAAAGAATTTGAAGGTCAGGTTGGGCTATTACCAAGTGCACTCTGACTGAGCAAAAACAATTTTCTACTGATCGTGTGTGTTCTTCATTCTTCTGTCGAATCATCAATAAAAATGAATAGCGTTTAGATCTGTAGCCTGTCTATGTAATTTGCAGAATGCCAGTATCCGTAATATAAAATCTCTGCCTCAACCTCATCTAATTTATGCATCAGCTCCCCCACCCCCTTTTTTTAATCTTCGGCGAACATATTGAACCTGTAGCATAGCGAAGTTTTGCACGCTGAAAAGTTGTAGGAGACAAGTTAACGTTTGACTATCTTCGATTTGACAACCACCATACAAACACTAAAAATTCAAAGGAAAACTTCAATATTAAGCCAACAAAATAAAGAAAGAGAAAGAGAAGAGAAGGAATACTAATGGGGTTGAAAGACAGAGAGAGAGAGAGAGAGAGTTGAATAGCGACCGGTGGGAAATAAGATTTAGATAGGCACTCACTGTAATGAAAATCTGCTGAAAATGTACAAGATAGAACACTGCTCAAAATGCAGCATTCCTGTTTGTGTATAACTGAAAAAAAACCTGTTGCTTGTAGACAAATCTCTTAACTAAAGTATGCATCATGCAACCTTTAGGTGGTTAAATTCGCACAATCCTTAATCTGTGTCCTACATAATTATAGCGAGGATTTCTTTTCCTTAATGGATACAACCAAGCAATCTGAAATGCATATAAATAAAAAGGGCAAATCAAAGTTGCCTGGTTGAGCTAAATGATGAATCAGTGGATTAGAAAAGAAAAAAATGATTGTGGAGCCAAGTACATATGCATTTGAAGGCAAAATCATGGTTGGCAATCCTTGCTAAACTTTGACTCAAAAACAAATGGATAACCTGCAGAACAGCAAGATCACAAACTCAAGCATACGAAGCATTTCTTTGTAAGAATCAAGACAGAAATTAGAATATGAAATGAAGCATGGACAAGAGGAAAAAGGAAATTAAAGGGGTTAGCATAAAAGACAGAAAAGAATATATAAAATGCAATACATGGAAAATTAGAATGATTCCCGTCTCAAACAGAACGCACAGGCGTGTAACTCTAAAATGTAGATTGAGAAAATCAGGACGAATAAAGGTCAACATGTTCAATGAGCATTATAGGGAACTATAGGAAATAGGAGCATCAGAGAAAATGGCCGCTTTTTAGAATGGCTTGTCAAAATACAACAGCAGCAACAGTGTCTGCAGTAGAGCCCAATTGATTATAATGCCAAGCCCAATAAATTAAAAATTAAAAAAAAATGTATCAGGAGAACCAGAGCACAGCCTACAACTGTTACCCGATCTGATCTCCCCTTGCTTCAGACAATCAAGGACATATAATCTGGGAAATCATCCTGCAAAAGCAGCAGATTCTGACACTTTCCGAATCAAGTTTGACCACTCTCCTGCGGTATCAACTGAAGCAGATGAGATAGTTTCTGCTGTATCAAGAGCAGAAGTAATGTGACTGCAGTTTCCTTTCCCCTTCAGAGACGTATGATGAGAATGTGGGTTTGGCAACAGAAGATGCATGCTGCATCAGCATCAGATTTAGATTTTTTGAAAGACTTTCCTTGACTGCTACTTCCTTTATCATCTATCCTTCTTAGATCTAGAGCATTGTTATTAATATCGTACTAGTATCGATTATATCAATTAGTACATATCGATTTTAACATATAACAGTAACGATGATAGTTAATTTTGTTTCAATCTTAATTTTGATTTTTACAGGCCATACTAATAGGTGCTTGTTCGTTAACTGTGCAAGTCACAACATAACGTGAACTTGTAAAAAAATATTAAACTGATATTAATCTTAAATTTGATAAATATTATACATAATTATTTATAAATTTATGAATATTAGATATAATTATTTAAAATTTAATGATAATTAAAAAATTTTAGTTTTACTATTTGAATGATATGGATCTTCTTATATTTGATAATTTTTTTAAAATATTATATATAATTAATGAATATTTAATATATAAAATTTATTTTATTTAAAAATATTATATATATAAATTAAAAATATTTAAACTCTAATAAACTTAAAATAATAAATTAAAATATATCGATATCGATATATTTCAATATCAAAATAAAAATAATATATTTATCGATATAATATTAAATACTTTGAATAATAAACAACATAAATTAACTCTAGATTTGTACGTTATAAGCTTAGATAGCAATGAAAAAGGCCATACGCATGTAAAGTAAATAAAGCATAATCTTTGTTTGACTGAAAAATATCCAAAGTGGAATAGAAGCCAATCCAATCCTCGCATTAATTATGATGCTTATTAATTATTCCTTGTTTTTTGTTTTCTCGAGGAAAAACATATAACAAAAACAATAATGCAGAGTTAAGTTGGTAATAAAATGATAAATAGTTAGATAAACAGACAATAGATATAAACAGTTAAATTTTGGTATATACAAAGTAGAATACAATACACATATGATAATGTAAGGGAGATATGCAATATGTGTAAGCTCGCTAAAAAACCCCCTTCCTCAATAATTTCTTCGTTGAAAGAAGATTTTTATATGGGATATGCGAATTGCCAACTTTCATATCCTTCAAATTTAAAGCCTGTAACAGGGCGAAAGTTAATTTATATTTGGGAAGCCAGTATGTATGACAAATTTTGTAAAGGACAACCCCCCACAACTTGCAAATTTTAAACTATTTCGCCCTATAAAATAACATAACATAAAGGAATCCAGTCCTGTCTGTCACACATATTCTCTCACTCTGAATTATTATTATTTTGAAATTGAAAGCATATTTCATCTTGTATACATATATATATATATATTATTAAAGTGGTTCAATTAACTATATATTACTATTGCAATCAAATCCAGAACTTCCTCCCTCACGTTAATTTTATGAAACAAGACAATATATGTCCCACACGTCCAAGTCACATAATAATAAACATATAAAAAGAAAAAGGAAAAATATGGTTCACCCTGCAATATTATATAATATAATGCATTTAATATGTGAGGGCTAATGCCGAATGGTGGCTAAAAACGAACATATACGTAACCTAATTTTTATGTTTGAAGTCCAGATAGATATTTTTTATTTTTTACATTTTTACATTTTTAAGACTGTTAAGATCAAATATTTCTAAATCTAATTCTAATTATGATTCGAAAAGAACAAAAAATCAAGAAAACAGAATGCGAATTGGATTGGAACATCAAGGAATCAAATCGTCAACCAAATCCTCTCTCTAAGACTAGAAAGAATGTTGGTTAGTGACACCAACTAAAAGTTTTATATTTCCTTCTTTCGCCTATTTTACTTCCATTATTATTAATAATCATAATCTAACAGAGCTTTAATAATAATTAGAACTCATAATTAAGGGAGGCATTATTAATATTGTAATGGAAAGTTTTGGTGCTTTTATTATTAATTAATTAATTAAAATATTTTCACAAAAATCTATCCCTCTCATTTTATGATTTGGAAATAGGCAATAATAATGTGGAGTGTTTTAATTAATTGAGTTTTTAATTATTAATAAAAATAAATCACGAAGGCAGGATATGCATTTACAAAGCTCAAAGTCAAAAACACCCTCGCTTGGATTTTTCAAATTTATATTAAATAAATAAATAGTTGTCATGACAATAAATCATGTTTTGACTGAATCAGATCGAATAGCCGATTGATAAACTCAGTAGGGCATCTTCATTTTTTTTTAATTGATTGTGTTTTATTTTTAGTAATGTTCTCCTTATTTTAAAGAGAAGACTGAGTCAACCCAGATGTTGTTTAAACCTCACAAATTGGAATTATGGAACTTATTAGTGTCGTATTGTCATCCTTAACTTCAACTTCAACTTCAACTTCAACGTTGTTATTATGCATTATCAAAAAAAAAAAAAAAAGAACACACAAAACCTCATTAGTCGAGAGGATGGCACACGTTAACAAATTCTCTCGGCTCACGTTAGCAGGTCTAACGTGAGTCAAGGGGAAATCTCTGTTTCTCGCCTGATATCTTGCAATTCTTCTTTGATTCTTGTGGGTTTTTTTTTTCTGTCAAATCCTTTGGTTTTTCTATTGCTGAGCTTAATTTGAAGTAATTCGGCTCGTGTCTTGAGAGCTGGGTATGGCGTCGAGGGGGTTTGGGCTACGTTCGACTGCTTTGTGCGAAGGTCTTATCTCTCCAGTATCATCTAAGAAGGTAAGCTTTGATGAAGCTTTTCCTCATTTAGGCGAGTTGGGTAGCTGTAAAGGTGAAAGAGCAGGTGCCATGGCAAAGGGAGATAGTTGTAGGGTTTCGTCAGAATTTAGGGGAAAATCAATCATAATTGATGTGGTTGTTGATGCAGAAAAGAAAATTGCAGATTGGCGATCCTTGTTCTCTTCTACGGAGGATCAATCTCCTCAGTTTTTCCCGCCATCTTTGGTAAATGGAAAAATGGTGGTGAAACCGCCTAGGGAAGTTCTGAGGGAGGCACTCTTCAATGGCAGAACACTCTGGTGGCTCAATTCTTGGGTCGAGCACCAAATTTTGGGCAATTCCAGAGAATGACGAACTTGCTATGGGGTAGAGAGGGGAAAGTCGAGGTAAAGCCAGTGGGAACTAAGTTGTACACAATTCAATTCCCAACTCAGAAAACCAGGGACTGGGTGGCAGAATCGGACCCGTGGCACATTCAGAGCAAGGTTATCATTGTTCGCAAATAGGAGCCAGGTCTCACATTGCTGGACACTGCCTAGCTAACCTACCGAACGGTCTTGGTTTGGGATGAATTGAGACAAACGCAAGCAAAGGTGTACTGGCATAGATTGGTTGGGGCACGCTTGTAATCCCAAGACACTTTACCATATCTTGGATGACTATTTCAAGCAGACTACCAACAAGAACGAAACTGAGCTTTTGGGGTTGTTATGTCTTTGGGGAGTGTTTTATGTGCAGTGAACAGGAGGAGACAAGGGACCATATGTTCATTGGCTGTAGACACTCAAAACATATATGGGAGAAAATTCTCTTGGCTTGCAATGTTGCTAGACGAGTTAGCACATAGTATGAGGAGTTTGCATGAGTAGTGCAACAAAAGGGTATGAAAGTAGTCCCTGTTATGATTAGACTCGCCTGGAATGCGCATATTTATCATGTATGCCACGAACGTAATCGAAGACTTTACTGTAATCAAGATAAGCAAGAGCAAGAATTTATCTACTTGATAGCCAGCATGTGCGAGATAGACTACTTGGATGTAATAAAACAGAAGCTAACCCTACTAATAAACAATTTCTTGATTCTTGGATAAGCAAATGTATTCACTAGTTTTTTTTTTTTTTTTTAAGTTGCTGTTGTTGACATTTATTTCTTTCATAGTAGTATCATGCTCTTTTGGATAAATACAAATTTACTTATCTAAAAAAAATTATTTCTACGATGCAGCAGTGGAGAAGATTAAAAAACAGGCATCTCTCTCATAAGTATATAAAATGAAACAAGTTGACAAAATTTATTCCCAATAATTATAATAAAAATTATTATAAAACAATCCGTCTTCCCCAATTACTTAATAATTATATAATAATAAGCAATCAAATTAAAGTATATATATATTGGAGATTCTCTTTTTTTATTGACCATATAACATTAACATAATTAAGAAGGATCAAATCCTCCCTTCCTCGCAACAATCCCTATAAATTATCAACTTTTTTATTATTTATTTTATTTCGTGTTAAGTAGTTGTAGGTTATCAAATTCTAGAGGAGATATGATGGGGTGAATAATACTACCGACTGCCGCAATTACAAAATCAATAGACAAAAGGAAAGAAAATCAAACTCAAAAAACTTTCCGGTAAACACTATACTTCATTTTCCACTTCTTCAATTGGCATTGGCCGATCTGATTAACATGCTAGAACACAACTCAAGTACCCTCACACTTGGAGATTCTCCAACAATCTACGAGCTATTATTTTTTAATCCCTTTGAGATTGTAAAAGTACTGTTCAGAAATTGAGTGATGCTTCTAAAAGATTGATGGTTATTTTGGTCCAATAAAAAATAATAAATAAATAAAGCAAGGAAGTAGGTGGAGGCAACTTTCAATTTTTTTTTCTCCTTTTACCTCTACACGACTTCACCTGTTTTTATCTTAATCACCTGATTTTTTTTTCCTTTCCTTTCTTTCAAGTGACAATTTTCTCTATCAGTTGGTTACGGAAGGTTTTTTTTTTTTTTTTTTGGTTTCTTTATCAATTTTCTTCAATTTTCTCTTTTTTTTTTTTAATGTAAAAATTTTCAAACGAATCTAGTTGATGGATCAAAGATTGAAAATATAAGAGATAAGAGATGTTTTTCACAACTTACTTGATTTCGTTTTCTAAATTTTTTTCTAGAATTATTTGTTGACAAAGTTTAGTAGATCTGAGATGCTTGAGATATTTATGGTATGGGTATATAAGTTTTGATCTTTACTTTACTGATTTGTATTTTTTTTTCTAGATTTTTTAATTTTTATGGTATTTATAGGAAAAAAAAAGATATTTTATGTTTGTTTGGAAATATTTAATTTGAAGTTGGAATATTTCATTTTTGACTGACATGGGCTATTTTCTTCTTAGCCACGTGAATATTTTTAAATAATTTTTTTATAATTCTAGTCTAATCTTTTATATTTGTGTTTGTATGTATGTCTGTGTATGTATATATAGTTAGTTGTCTTCTTGATAATTTGATGAACTTGTGGATACGGAGATGCTGAGCCGACTGACAATGTAGCTAGGTTCTATAAATGGTTCATTGAGATAAATTTTAATTTTAATTAGTCAAGAATAATAACGCGGTTGCATCTAGAATGGTGTTTTCTAATTAGATGTTTATGAATATGTGGTTGGGAATTAGGGAAAAGAGAGGGGACAATGGCTTTAGAATATGAAGTACGGAGATTTTGGCCTTGGTAACATATAGTATGAACCTTTTAACAAGGTTGCAAAAGTGGCTGATGACATCTTTACTAAGCAGTGTATGCTTTTTAATTCTCCTAATTTGCTTTTATCCGCCCCTAAATACGATGGTTCATGGATTTTTAGTTCTTTACTTTTATTCTATTGGCTTCTTAGTCGAAAAATATGTTGTTAATCTTTTCTAACAATTTTGTTTTTCATGTACTATGTTAATGCTTACGAGCGTGCATTGCCGGCTTTAATTGATTTTGGAGTTAAATTATCAAGAATATGATTTAATTTCAATAAATTCCAACAATGTGCATGTATTTATTTGGCATACTATCAGAAACTGCACCTTAGATATCCCATCATTTCAGTATAAAAACTATGTCATTACTTATCTATAATGACTTTAACGTTTATTGAGGGCAATGCTTTACTTTGATAAACGAGCGCAAAAATTTTACTTTTTAAAAATATTTTGCTTAGTAACCTATTAGTAGGTTTTTTATTGTGGTTGATTGCCATGAAAAATTTAACATAACTTACAACGCAAAAATAAGATGTGCATCTCAAATCTTTTTTTTGTTCATGATTTGTTTCTTATCATCTAAAGCTTATTTTCTTGATGAAGTTATTATTGTCTTTATTTGGTTGATTTATTTTCAGTCCTTGAATTGAAGGGGAGATTGATTGAAGATAATTTAGACATCTCAAATCTTTAATCTTTAATCTGGTGAGTTCTCTATATTTAGCAAATTTAGGACTTTCACTGATTACTGTATCCTTTATTTTCCAATTTTTATGGTTTTTAAATTGAAAAAAGAACCGAGTCCTATTATAGTATTAAAGGGAGATTCTAGTTCTTGCATTTAATACCATTTACTCTTGCTAAAAAGAATAGTATTTATGATAGTAAGAGTAATATTTCAAAAAGAATAATATTTATGATATTTTCATAAATATTAAGAATGATATTTCCATATTTATGAAAACAGTGATATTTAAGAAATATGATATTTATGTTCATATTTACGTCAATCACCAATTCTAATATTTAAAATATTAAAAGCAGTATTTCCATACTTTTTAGTTTTTTGTGGCATGACAATGAGGCAAAAAGATTGTTATAAAATTGAGAAATAGAATTTTTGTTGCATATAATTGATTTTTCTATAGGAATTGGACTTCTTGATTTTTACTTAACAACTCATGGGTCACTTTGTTTTGAGTTTGTGATTGATCATATTGTTTTTTCTAATAGTTCTGAAGTTTTTTTTTATTTTTTTTCCATATCAATTTGTGCAAGCTTTTTTGTTTCAGGAAACATTATTGTTAAGCCAAAGCGTAAAAATAAATGAAGTCGTCTTTTAGCTCCATTAGTAAATTAAGTCACGAGTTACATGATTCTATCTATTTTAACCATAAAGGTGGTAATATTTAATGCAGTTGTGATATTTGATAGTTACTAATATATGCTTATGGGTGTTATAATTTTTAATTGAGTCTGTCTTCGAATATGCCTATTATTAGTTTTAATTGACTATGAAATTTTATTCTGCCTTAACTTAATTGGATGTCTATGCCTATTAGTAGTTTTAATTAAATCTCCCTTAGCTTGTGGGAGTTAGTTAAAATAATCGAGCATTGATCTTTTAGTCGAATTTTTCTACAAACCTCTGTAATTTTGCATTTGTTTTTCCATTTGCTGCTTTATTCTAAAGTCTAAGCTTTTTTCTTCTATTAGAAGGTTGAATATGTTATTAGTATTCTACTTTCTTCATGATATTACGTATGCGCTTGGCTCAAATTTCATTGATTGACATACATAGCTATAAAAAAATGTAGCGTTTATTCATTGACCCCAACCTTTTTGGTATTGCCGTGTTGTTGTCTACCCCAATTGGTTTGCATATATATTGCAAATTACTAATCTTTTCTCTTTTTTTGCAGTTTCCTTACAACTTTTCCAAGCTTTGACAATTAATTTCTTCGAAAACCCTATTTAAACAAAATGATGAATTAATTTAAAATTTGAAAAATCTGTAAAGGTGATCGCCTTGAGACAGTAACGTTAACTCTTACTTAGTTACAAAACTAATGTCTCCTGAAGTCCAAACTTCTACTGTCTCCTGAGATAGCATTTTTGTAACTAGATTGCTTTCTAAAGAGAATTTCTTCGTAATTGAGTTATGGTTAACTTTTAATGTCTTGAGGCAAACACATTTATAGATTCTCTTAATTTCAAATCAATTGATCATTTTGCCGGAATGGTTTTTTGAAGAAACTAAACCAATTGAACGAATGGTAAAGCTTATAAGCTTTTTTTACTTGCTGCACATGTTTCAACCTTAAACTTATTTATTATTCTATTTTGACTATTCTCCAAGAGATGAAAACTCAAATTTTATAGTCAAGGCTCTTCTCCCTATATGTCTTTCTAAGATACTTTACATGTGGTTTTGTAGTTTTTTACTTTGTCTGATTTCAACAACAACTGGATTTAATGTTTATGTTCTTTTATGTTTTTTGTATCTGAAAATTCCCTTTTTATCTATATGCTTAATGATATAACTTTGTTTCTATAGTAGAATATGCTATCAAAATGCAAAAATTTTAACCTGGTAACGATTGTTGTTTCAGATATGATCAAGCTTTCTTTGGGGATGAACAAAAGAACCAAATGATAAAGACAAAAAAAAAAAAACTCCATGCCTTGAAACAACAATGTTTTTAATTTTCTTTATGCTGCATATTCTTTTTGTATTCGTAAATTATATGTCCAATTGTTTATTCATTACTTATTTTAAGGTTATGTGCCTAATTTGTTATATTGCTTGTAAATTATTGAAGTTCTTATTCTTACATTCTAATTTACAACTTTACTTTTGTGTGCTTTCAATTGAGCTATTGTGGTAGAACTAAATTTTAAGGATTTATATTATATTCTATTTATTTCTTGGTATCTTAATATGGTTATTTATTATTTAATAATTTTTTCCGCATGTTCTAAATATCTGTATTCAACTCTTTATCTTACATTGTGATATTATGAGTTTTCATTTGTTTGATACCTTTTTCTATTTAACTTTAGTGTAGAGCTAATGATTAATTGCTTAAAAGTTTATTTCTATCAAACCAAATCTTTTTGTGCCAAAAAATGGTTGGTGGCATATTGTTTACCATTGATCGATATATTTATGCATTAATATTTTTGTTCAACGTCATATTTGTTTTTTCTTTGTTTCCATATTGGATTGTGATGTAATTTTTCCTGATGCTATATCTTTGTTGGTTTAAATACCTTTGTTTTCCTAGCAATTTTCACCTACATTTACTGATAATTCTTTTTGTTTTTTTGTTTTTTGTCTTCAATTACTTTTACTGCAAGATTTTTCTGAATTTTATCTTATTTAACTCTACTCTTTTATCATTGAAGAACATCAAATGCATTTCTAATCTTATGTATTTTTTGTCTTCCTGAATTTGAGTGTTTTCATTTTTGTTTTGCCTTCAACACCTTGCAACTGATCTTTGTTAAGGTTAGTGCGCTATGCTTTTATGCTCTTTTACTGCATATAATGTTTTACTATGTTGGTTTATGTTTTGATTGTATGCCATAGTGTATAGGTATATAATTTTTAACGTGTTGAAAATGCAACGTGTTTAAACCATATATGAATTAGCATGTCCTTTTAAATTGGAATATTTTGTATGATTTGTTGATTTTTTAAAAATCAACATGCAAGATTGGAATTTCAGTGAATCACATCACTTATTGAAATCTACTGTATAATTGGAATGTCACTGAACGACAACCATCTAAGATGATCTATGTTCCAAGCACCTAGTAGATTTAAGTTTCCTTTTGTGATCCTTTGTTGATAATATTATCAACTCATGATATGTAGAAGAAAATGGTATTTAATGAAAAGGCCTGCTAGGGGTGGAATTTTAAGGATGAGGCAACAAAAATTTAGATTCTCGTTGGAAGCAAAGCTCTTGAAACTCCTGCAGAAAATGATATGATCAGTTCTACATCTCCTTCAACCTCAAATAGTAGTAGCAGCCCATCTTCCTCATAAGATGAGACTCTTTAAAGAAAGTTCAGATCTTTAAGAGAAATATATGAAACATGTTCATTTGCATTTTTTGTCTCAGACCCTGCAAGGTATGAAGAAGCAATTGAGAAAGACGAGCGGTGAAATACAATGAAAAAGGAGATAATGGCAATTCAAAAAAATCAAACCAAGAGTTAGTGCATCTACTAGAAGGTTAAAACGTTGTAAGGATGAAATGGATATACAAGACAAAGTATAATGTTGATGGTGGCATTCAATAAGGTATTGACTTTGAAGATACATTTTCCCCGATTGCTTCTTTTGAGACAGTAAAAGTCGTCTTAGTCTTGGGAACTTAATTTAAATGGCCTATTTTCAATTTGATATTAAGTCTACCTTTTCTAAATGGTGTATTAGAAGAAGTTTATATTGGACAACCTTAAGGATTCATAGTGGCTATCCAAGAAGATAAAGTCTATCTATTGAAAAAGGCGCTTTAGGGATTAAAACAAGCACCATGAGTGTGGTATAGTAAAATCAATTCAAACTTCTACAAAAATGGATTTGAAAGAAGTAAGAATGATCTTACTCTTTATTTGGAAAAACAAGGTAAAGATAAATTTCTCATTGTGTGCTTTTATGTTGTTGATATGGCATACATGGGTTCATCTCAATCTTTGATAAATAAGTTCAAAAGAAGGATGATGGAAAGCTTTGACATGCTAGATTTTGGTTTTTTGCATTTTTTTCTCAGACTTGAAGTGATGCAAAGAAGTGATGAAATTTTTTGCCACGGAAAAAAAAAGTATGCATAAGATCTCCTAAAGAAGTTTAACATGTTGAATTGAAAAGCTGCAGCCAAACTTATGAATATGAATGAGAAGCTAATATTAGAAGATGGAATGGAAAAGGCAAATGCAAGTTATTTCAGAAGCTTAGTGGGATGTTTCATTTATTTGGCTCATAGTCATCCTGATATTGCGTTTTCTGTTGGTGTTGTGTCTAGATTTATGCATAGTCCTTCAAAGCATCACCCTGGGGTAGCAAAAAAGATCTTACATTATGTTGCAAGAACTATTGATTATGGCATATGTATTGTCGAGTGGTAGATTTCAGATTATTTGGTTTATATTGACAGTGATCGAGAGGGTATTTTAGATGACAGAAAAAGCACATCTGGAAGTATTTTTGGTCTTGGATCCGGAGTTGTATCCTAGAGTTCAATTAAGCAAGCCACAACAGTCTTATCATCCTCTAAAGCAAAATATGTTGCTGTAACATCTGCTATTTGTCAAGCTGTATGCCTGCAAAGACTTCTTGTTGATCTTTTTCAAAAGCAGACATCAAAAATAGATATTTTGTGATAACTAGGCTATAAGTGCGATGGCTAAAAATCCAATCTATGGGAAGACAAAGCATATCGATATTAGCTACCATTTCATTAGAGAATTGGTAGCAGAAATGGCTATTTTGCTGAAGTTTTGCAGCATCACTGATGAAGTAGCAGATATCTTTACCAAGTCACTACCACAATGGAAGCATGAGTACTTCAGACATCAACTTGTTGTCTACAATTTTGAATCAATGGGGAGTATTGGAAAGTGACGCAGAAAGTTAACAAGTCAATGTTAGCGTAAATTAAAGTGTAAATTAAAGTAATTGGAAAGTAAGTTAACAAGTCAATTGGAATGTAATTGTAATACAAAGCACATGAAATCAAAGTGTAAATTATGAATTAAGATTTTGATACTCTGCATGTACATAATATATATGCTATTAGTAGTTTGTATCAGAGACAGATTTTTAGGCATAAAGCACTTGGCAAGTCGTGAAAGGCCTCTCGGGCAGCCACAACCTCCCACTTCGCGGTAAACTCCCCATTTTGCCCCTTAAATACCCTACCCATTGCCACGTTTAGCCCACTGGAGACTACGTAGATTTTCCCTTCCATTCCACTTACAGCGAAAGGCCTCTGCATTGCCTCACGTGGGAATCTATCACCACCGACGTACTGTCACACGTCATGATCAGGAACGTACACCTTCATCGGGGCAGTCAACGTGTTCTGAAATGACAAACAGCCTGTCACCAAGAACTACGCTCACCCCAGTCCAACCTTCCTTCATCGCATCCTTCATTTCCTGCCACGTATCCTCCCCCAGGTCGTAGACTTCGCCCCTCGGCGAATTCATGAAAGGCCACGTCCACCCCTCTGTCACGTACATCGTGCTTCCCACCACAGCTGATCATACCTGGCCAATCCCAGACGCATTTTAGCACCGGATTTCCACGTGTTCTTCTGTGGATCATAGCATTCTACGACGGTGATGCAATCGTTATATCCGGCCCACTTTCCCCGACGGCCACGATATGATCGTGGGGTCATCATTGGTGACGCCATGGACCATTGATTTGTGGATGTCGTGTAGACGATTGTTGTCTGCATTGAAGTTTCTTCGTCTGAGCGCAGACCACCCAAAACGTAGAGCTGGCCTTGACGTGGAATCGAAGTACAAGCAAACCCTTGAGGGCGCACGGCCTTGGGACAGGGCATGGAAGGTAATCTAAACCAATGGCCTGATCGCGGATCCAAAGCTTGCCATTGTATCCTGGCTGTTGATTTGTGGAAAGCGAAAATGAACAGATAAGGTAGCGAAAGCGATGAGGATCTCTTGAAGAGAAAGAAGCCAGGGTCTGTTATGGCTCTGTTTCATGAGCGAGAGACTAAACGTACCAGCGATTGGTATGGTTATGGAAGATGAAGAAGACAAAGCTCTGCGATCTCGTCCGGTAGCCCCGGAATCAACGGCTCTCGTTTCTTGTGATTATCTTGATCAAAGTTGTCTCGTTGTTTAATCAATGAAGACTTAGAAACCGCCATTAATCTTTGAAGCTCTTGGCGTAGACCAAAAATAAGCAGAAGAGAAGTCCAGGAATTCCGTCAGAGTATGGTTTCACCGCATATATAGAAAATGGTGAGGGAACTTAAGCTAACTTTATAGAGAGAACCAAGATAGCAAGGAAATGTTGGCTTGTTTCCACTATTTTAATGTGTATTTTTTTAGGTAAAAAAAAAAAAAAAGAAAGGAATTTTTTTTTCTTTTGTGTGACTGCAGGTTCCACTTGTAGAGAGCGGGATATTAGGAGAACCATCAATTGAGTGATACGCCAAAATCCTGTAAATCCGAAAATCGAAGGACTTATTCGATTAAACAAAAGAAAAGAATTCAAAAGAGAGAGAGAGAGAGAGAGAGATTCACACCAGAATGCTACGAATGACGTAAGGAGCCGTAGACGAAGAGCAGGAGCCGCCGGTTACCGGAGCCATGAGGAAATCCAACTGCCCTTGGGATTTGATTTTCCTTTTAAAATTTAAGAAAATAAATTTATGGTTAATATTTGATTAAATTTGCTAGCTGACACAGTAAAGCGGTAGGGGCCATGGTACATCTAAAATTAGTAATGTGGGTTGGGCTGGGGATTGGACTTGAGTTTAGACAAAGAGAAAATCAGAAAAAGTTGAATTCATTCTCTACTACGCCTAGGCATACGTGGCTAGCCGAACAGTGACCAAGACTTCAATAATTGCAAGACATTGTAGGGCCCAGTTCGTGGTGGTTAGATAGGGTAGGAGGAATGTGAGATCCGGCTTCATTTTGGTCTTAGTGGAATCGCCACCCCAAATCTCTTAAATATGTATTAAAATCTAATACATTCACTTAAGGTGCTTTATTTTACAAATTAAAATTATTAGCTTTGATCATATATGAATAATTTTATTTTTTTTATAAAAGAATAATTTTTATTTTATTTTTAAAGAGTAGAGTGCATGGTTGAAGCCATAGATGAAGTATGGTCGTTTTTGCCCTTTATGAATAAAATGATGTCTTGCATTATATATTGATGAAAAGTAGGGAGCGAATTAATTAATATTATAATTATTATTAAGAGAAGAAAACATGAGTAATATATAGCAATATTTATGAGGATTTAAGACCTAAGTTTTGGAGCAGAATATTCATCTTGTTGTCTAGCTGAATATCGACTTCTTCCGTTGAGGATGGAGAATAGACTTTAAGGAAAAGAATCTTGAAATTAGAGAGTGATTTTAGAAATGAGTAATTCGAACAGAGACCAACATGTCACACCATTTCCTTCTAATACATATATATTTAAACGAAGAAGACTCCAATTTTTTTATAAAAAGAAGTAAAAATATTAAAAATTGAATCTCAATCTTAAAAAATTCATATATTTTTATATGCAAAACCATCAAGCATTTCTTTGAAGATACTATGGATAGTGATATTTTAATATTTATCAGTGATGGGCATGATTGTGAAATAACTATACATTCTTGAGAATGATAAAGGAATGATTTCCGGGATGACTTTGTTTCACGAAATATACATCCCAACTACAACAATAATTGGCATAGATATGCGCTCGCTGCTAATCTCATTCACTGCTTCTGATATAAGCTTTTACTTGATTTATCTTATGGTCATTTCAGGCCTTGATTTTGGTTTTTATATACATACAAACACGTGAGTGTGTCAGAGAGAGAAACTGAAAACCAAAAATTGACAAGTAAAATTAATTCTGAAAATGCATGGGAACTAATTTTTCTTACAACTATTACTGTGGCATGCATAAGCGTCACTGGGTATAAATATAAAGCCACCATATTTGCATTTTGTAATGTGCATACCTTTCAGATACTTCATGTAGCAGGAGGCGTGCGCTGTGTTTTCATTTTTCTTTTTTTTTTTTTCGGAATACTATTTAAAAAAAAAACTTTTGCATACAAACAAGAAAAAGATGGAATTAAAGCATGAAGCCAGTCGTAAATTTGAAAATTATTGCTGGACTGAGAAACGTTTTCCGCTTACAAATACGACGCATTGCTGGCATTAAGCTGAATGGATGCTTTCCAAAAATAAGTTGACATTAGGTTTCTAAACAAAACCTGGAAATGTTGGTTGGACTTGGAGATTTCTCATTAATTCTTTCCATGTCAAATCTGTCTTTACTTCAATGTGCTCGTGAATTTCATGTACTTTTATGAAAGGAAACAAAAAAAAGCATGTTTTAATTTAAGTCAAATTTGTTAGTGCGCAAATGTTAAAGCGGGATCTACAAGTCATCATCTCTTGCTACAACTTTCAAATTTTGAGCTATCGACCATATGGCATGATGATTTAGAGGTCCTTATATTTTATATTGTGGCCTTCGTGCGTAACCAACAAAAGAAAAAAGGTCCTTTTTTGTAATGGGCCACGATGATGGCCACTTTCAAACTTGGCGGCAATGCAAGTTAAAAGGAATCGGATTGATTAAATTGGAGAATATTTGGCTGTGGATTCAATGTAAAATTAACAAATTTCAATTTTTTTCAAACACACTTGGCAGACTAGACTTGTTATTTAGTAGAAGAATTTTTGCTTATTGGGTATCGTATGCTTTCATCTCAATTAAAAATAAAGAACATTAATGTCAATAATGTAGAACCATCTTTTTGACTTTAAGGTTCTTTTTCTAATCAATCGAAGAGTCACCGCAAGTCGTATTTGGCTGTGTTGATGCAAGGATTGTCGGACTGTGCTCGCTATGAAATATTATCCGCTTTGGAGCAGTCATGGACTGTCCTCATGGATTTGTCCTTTGAGAAAAGGCACCTCGATAGAGGTGAGTGCCGTCTTAGCTCAGCTATCTATGAGGTATTGTCCCGTCTCCAACAATACCTCATAGATGGCTGAGTTAAGACG
>JBBYHM010000026.1:19517143-19546938 GCA_038381775.1 Adansonia rubrostipa
TTTATGTAACTTATAATATATTTATATAATTATAATAATTTTATATATTATTATATAATAATATATGTAAAAAAAAAAAAAAAAAGTTGCAACCGGTCTAACCGGTTGCAAGTAAACCTTATGGGAAGCCTATAATACAAACCTCACCCTAGAAGTCCCCTTGTATTACTCATACTTTATTGAATGATTGTCGCAAGCAAACTTATAAATATTTTTGAAAAATATTTCCAATTGATATTTTCGGTTGTTAAAAAATATCAATGATAGAAATATCTATCGCAAATATTTATTTTCGATAAAAATTTTTATCAAAAATAATATTTTTCAACATAAAAGATATTGCTAATGAAAATATTATCATAGACTTCATTTATAGCGATAAATTTTTTTGACGAAATTTTCATCAAAAAAAGTCTTTTTCGATGAATTTTAGTTTATTTTGAACAAAATTTTCCATCGAAAATAAGCTTCTTTATTGTAGTGCTTAAGGATTTTTTGAAGATAGTGATGCCTTTATGCAAGTTGATACAAAATTATGTGGGCTTCCACTTTGTTGATAATTTTAAAGAGGCATTTGAGACATTGAAAGAGCTCTTGATCATAACCACCAAAATTGAATTTGCCCTTTGAGATGTGTTATGTAAATGACTATGCTGTAGAAGCTATTTTGGGGCAGCGAAATAGCAAAGCACACACACCATTTATTTTGCCTCCCGTACTTTAAATGATGCACAGCTCAACTTTTCTACAATTGAAATTGCTTTAGAGATATTCTGTTCTTATTTGATTGGTGTTAAGTAACCATTTATTCCTATCAAATATCTCTTGGATACTTGTTTACAAAGAAGAATGTAAAACCAAGACTTTGCAGATCATCTTAGCCACCTAGTTCATGAAGAGGACGTAATTTCTTTGCATGAAAGCTTTCCAGATAAGCAGCCCCTTTGCAAAAATTGTTAATTATGTAGCCACCAAGAAGTTGCCAGAAGATTTGACAAACGATCAAAGGGAAAAAATCAAAAGCGTGCTAAGTATTACATTTGCGATGATCCATAACTTTTGAAGCTTTGCTCTGATCAAGCTATAAGAAGGTTTGTATCTAAATTTGAGTTTCTTTCTATTTTAACTTTTTGTTATTCTTATGCATATAGAGGGCATTTTAGATGAAAAAAAAAACATTGACAGTACTTGATTATGGGTTTCATTGGCCTTCATTATGGAAAGACCTATGCCTCTTTTGCAAGTCTTGTGATCTTTATCAAAGAACGGATAATTTAGGTGCTAGGAATCAAATGCCTCTATCTTCTCTACTTATCGAAAAAAAAATTTGACGAATGGGGTATTGCTTTCATGGGATCTTTCCCTTCTTCTTTGGTAACCTTTACATTATACTTGTTGTTGATTATGTCTTACAATGGGTAAAAACAAAAGCCACCAAGACTGATGACTCTAAAGTTGTTGAGGATTTTGTGAAGTCTAATATTTCTCATGGTTTGGAACACTTAAAGCTATGATCAACAATAGAGTTATGCACTTTTCTAATAGGTATGTGGAAGCCTTTTTAAGGACATACAAGATCACATATAAGGTTTCCACTGCATATCACCCACAAACTAATGGGCAAGCTACAAAATCAAATCGAAAAGTGAAGTTCATCTTTGAAAGGTGGTTAATCCAAATCTAAAGGATTTGAGTTTATGCCTTGATGATTCGCTTTGGGCCTAGTAGACAACATATAAGATGTCCATTCGTATGTCTCTTTATAAGTTGGTTTATGGCAAGCCGTACCATCTCCTAGTTGAATTAGAAGATAAGGCATATTGGGTGGTAAAGCAAGGCAACATGGAAATGGATGCAGTGGGTATGATGCCTATGAAAGCTCTAAGATTTAAAAGGAAAAGACTTTCCATGATAAGATGATACTAAGAAAGAGCTTTGCTGTTGGGCAAAAAGTTTTTTTTATTCCACTCATGCCTTAGGTTATTTCTAGGTAAGTTATGTTTTCATCCAGTAATTCCTTTTACAGTAACTAATGTCTTCCTTTATAGTGCAGTTGAAATTAAAAGTTTGAAGATAGATAAGGTGTTCAAGGTCAATGGAGATAGGCTGAGCCATACTGTGAGAACTTTACAGCACATGATGTCGAGGAAGTACTACTCTGTGAGCCAACATGTGCTGATGAACGATAAAATGGGTCCATGTCAAGCTGAAGAGACTAAACTAAGTGCTTATTGGGAGGCAACCCAATGGATGGAGAGCTCACAATAAATAAATCTGACTTTATTAAGAACCACTTGCTAGCATAAATTACTCTATAGTTTGGAGAGGCTCAACTTATACTGTGCATATGCTTAGGTTTAAATCATGACCTAAAATGAAGCACAGACTCATGAGAGAATAAAGAAATTGAAACTACCGTAGAAAGTTTACTAACCTAGTGATTAGCCATGGCGTGTGCTTTTATATTGGTAGCAAAATAGATAATTAGTTCTAGCTAACAATTTTTAATTAGCTTATTAAACTCGAGTATTAAACTTATTACTCATACACTTGTCATACTAAGCCCATAATAATTAACAAAACAGATGATTATTAAACCTAAAGACCAGATTCGACTTATCATGCAATGTTTCATTCTTTATGTCATGGGATAAAATGAAACTATTCTTAGCATTCAAAAATTAGTAATAGTATACACATTTTCAAGTGTAGTGCCTTGGTTAATAACATAAAAATATATATAATTGACTTTATTGAAGAGGTTTATCAGTTAAAAGGCCATTACTAGAATAACCTCATAAGTCAAAGGCTTGATTAATAAAAATAAAAACAAACAAGGACTAAAAGCTCAATAACCATTGGTTTTAGCCCCATAAACTTGTCGAGAAAAACATGTTCAAGGGGAGTTTATATTTTTCTTCTTACAAAACAAAGGAGGGTTGGAAAAATGTGAAGGAGATTCGAGATGGAACGGCAAAAATAAGCTTACAACAAGATTGACCTTAAAGGTAAGTGAAATGTTTTATCAATTTATAGGAAAAACTTGTCAAGTATCGAATATTTAAGGTGTAAGTTTTAGGAGGAAAACCTAAAGATTTTGTAAACATCTTATAGATTCTTCATAGTTACTGATTTTCAAGCATTTGGCTTGGGTAATGCTAGAATATTTTTTTTGACTTCTAATTGAAGTTGAAGAGGGAAAAACTCAAGAGTTAATAAAACTTTTAATGATGTTGCAAAAATCTATTTAAGGGAAATTGTAAAACCTTAATTTATTTGTCAATTAAGCGATTTAAAAGATTTATTAAATTAACATTAAAGGCTGATAAAGGAGAAACCCGAATTTGTATGTTTAATGGGAAAATCTATTTTTGTGAGAACATGGGTTTTGGATCAGCATATTTGAGCTGATTCCTGTATTTAGGTACATGTTTTCACTATATAAACGGCATAATGTCGGAAAACTGATTAAGTCTAGTTTTTGAGAAACAACCGAATGTTGATTTTGAGTTGTATAATTTGAGTTATAATCATTTTAGTGAGAAGGGTGCATGCTGCTAGTATTAATTATTTAGATTAAGTTCATGTTAGATTTGGTAGTTCTTAGTGTTCATTGTATGTGGAAAAGGTTTATTGATTCCTTAAATATTGAATGGCTATAAATAGGTCTTGGATACTTAGGAGAGATGCTAAATTGGTAATGAAGAAGAGAAGTATAATCCTAAACAACTTGCTTGTTTTGAACCAATCATATATACATGATTCTGATAAATGCATTTAATATCTTGTTTCCTTGTAGTTAGTATGCAAAATGATTAAATATATGATTAATGTATGTTTTTATATGTAAATGATGAATCATGAGATAAAAAAAAAAAAAAAGATGAAAATGATTGCTAGTTAAATTCATTAACTATTGAGAGTTTATATATATTAATTATAAAATTTTAAATACTTCTTTGAATATTATTATTATTATTATTTCAAGTAATGATAATTAGAATCTGATAATTATATAATAAAATAATAAGATAAATTAAAAAAAATGAAAGCCATAATAGATAATATTATATAAAAATGAATCAAATATTAAATATTGAATATTAATACTATATATAATTTAATTAAATATTAAAAATTTAATTTATATTTTATATATGATTAAACCTACTTATAGGTTGGGTCAACCGAGCCTTGAATTTTTTAAAATCCCAAGCATAGACTTTTATTTAATTTGCCTAAACTTGCCTATTCAAGCTATAATTATTGTTCATCACATTAAAGAATTTTTTTATTAATATTTATATATTTATTAATTAAAATCATATAAAATATATTTTATTTTAATTTAAAATAACTGTTCCAAGTCGGATTGGGCTAGTCTGCAACCAAAATATGAGAACCAAAACCCAGGCCCAATTGGGCCAAGTAGATAGCTCGATCTTTGAACAGGTCTATAAATGATAAAATAATAATTTATCAAAAATAAATCATATCATGAGCTTTGAAAGTATTGTCAATAAAGTATACCATCAATTTATTATTTTTTTAATTTAATTAGTTAAACTTATTAAATATTGAGAGTTTATGCCTGTTAGTAGTAAAATTTTAAATACTTCTTTTATTATTATTATTATTATTATTATTATTATTATTTAAAATAATGATAATTAGAGTCTGATAATAATATAACAAAGTAATAAGATAAATTAAAAAAATATTAAAGCCATAATAGATAATACCATATAAAAAATGAAAACAATTACATGTTAAACTAGTAACTAAACCTACCCATGAGCAAAACAACCTATCCATAGGCTAGACAGCCTGCCCAACACAATAGGCCCAGCACGATCAAGCCAGGTTTTAGATTTTAAATTTCAAGTATGCTCGATCTGAAATAATATTTTTTAAAATAAAATAATATATTTTATTTAAATTTAATTATAAAATATGTAAATATTAAAATAAAAATAACTTTTTAATATTATGAACAATGATTTGTACTTAAATTGGTCAGCTAGGGTAAATTCGACCCTAAACTTAGAATTCAAAAATTTTTCGGGCCATGCATAGGCCCATAGAACTGAACTAAGATTTTTTGAAGGCCATACATGGCTAAATTCGTGCCTAGGCTTAAAATTCAAAATTACGTAAAAATGATTACATTTAACATAAAATAAAAAATGATGTAAAATATATTCAAATCCGAACTCGACTTGAACCCGAACCCGATTAATCCAAACCCGAATAAACTCAAATCTGAATTGATCCAAACTCGAATAAATCCAAACTTAAAAAAATCTAAACTCAAAATGACTCATTCCGAACCTACTCAATTGTCACATCTACTATAGACTCTACGGTGTTCCAAAACTGATCGTTTCAGATCGAGATAAATCTTCACTAGCATGTTTTGAAAAGAGTTACTCGAGTTACTTGGCACTAAATTGAAAATGTAATCCTTGTACCATCCACAGACAAATGGCAAAAAAGAGGTGGTGAGCAGAACTCTCAAGGCATATCTTTGACGTATGACAAGTAAGAGGCCCAAGGACTGGTCAAAGTGGATTCCTTGAGCCCAATGGTGGCACAATTCCAACCATCGTACAGCAACCAACACCACACTATATAAAATAGTATATGGCTAGCCGGCCCCAACCCGACTTGCCTGGTTATGCCAAAGTGGAAGCCGTAGCCTGCTAGTTAGAGAGATTGTCATTTCCCCGGTCAAGTTCCATTTGGGCCTTTATAAGGTGTTAGCCGAGGTTGGACAGGTAGATACCCTCCGGAGCCTCCCCCAGACTCTAAGAGTCCATCCTATCTCCCATGTTTCACAGCTGAGGAAACATGTTGGATCTCACACTACAACCACTAACTTCCCAGTTTTGGAGCTCCCTTCCTCTCCTTTTTCTTATTTTCTCTGTTATTTTTTTGTGATTGGCGAGCTCATACCATTCTATTCTCGCATCATCAAAATCAAAGTACAGGAAATAAAGCAAAGAAACCAAAACTGATAGTAATAGCAACCAAAAATAACAAAATTGGCGAAAGGGAAACATAATAATAATGAAAACCCTTGAACAATAATAATTACAAACATTTCCATTTTCCACTATTCTAAAAGCATTATGACCAACATTTTTGCCTATCATATCAAATTAGAAACCAAAACCGTTTCCAACAAAATCCTCTTCATCACCACTGCTAAAAGATTCAACCAACTGGCTGTCATCATCATCATCCTCACCCTCAGTCACAATCTCCAATATCCCACCTCCACCATCCAAGTCTACATCATCCATGACAAAATCCCCATCATCATCATCATCATCAAGCCCACTCACACTTTCATCATCCTCACTGCTCATTTCATCTGCATCACTCTCACCATCCCCATTGAGATCTGGCCCAAGTATTGGGTCTACATCAGCATCATCATCGTCATCGTCATCATCCTCATCCTCATCACTTTCTGCATCATCAGGATCGGAATCATCATCAGTCGGCCTTCGGCGACCAATTTCGTAAACTCTGGCCGAGGAAAACATCTCTCCTTGGTCATCCATTGTAATTAACCCAACAAAGGAATCAGTTGGTTCAGCTGCAAAGTCAAGAACACATCGATCCACTGGAATAGTGGCAATATCAGAGTAGTTGATGGCATCTAATGTGCGGAAAGCAGCAAATAGAGGATGCTTCACACGACGGGTGTTGACTGCTGACATCACATCTTCAAGATTTCTCCTCAGGATTGCATAAATTACATCCCCACGTGCATTGAAGGTTATTGCAGTTTGGTCTAAAGAAGGCACACTTCGAAGTAGCCTGAACTTCCGCAAATCCCAAACCTCAGAATTTATGATAACCTGTTGAAAGACAAATTATTAATCAAATATTAAAAGCAAATATATTTAAGACAGGTTCAATTAACAGAACATGCAAAGTAAAACTACATTTTGCATTGCAAAACAACTAAAAACATGCACTCATCTGAGTCCACAGAAGGAGGTCTATAATAATTAGAAAGAACTGGACAATCCACCCAACTTCTGAAGTTTCAAGGACAAGTTTCAATTTGCACTTCTCCGCAATCAAACAGACCACCCTAGCGAACCCTCTAAATTTAAGACTTAAAATACCCTCTATAAAGAATTTGAATGATGTCTGATGAAAATGCTTCATAAAAGAAAAGTCTAAAGAGATAGCACCTGATAAAACACATCGAAAAGTATACCAAAAGAACAAAACTATGGCAGAAACAGGGTTCCATACCTCATTCCCAGCAGGATGAAAACCACCACCTCCATAATCTGTAAACTGATCAAAACGATGAACAGGACCTGGAACCCGCCGATCCCATAAAACACCATTCCAAAGCAGCATAGTATCAGATGGACTAAAATGTATAAGGGAATATACATGACCACGACCTGTAGAATTAGCTGAGGCATCAGAAAGCTTCAATTCTAACTGGTAGGTCTGGATATCATAAAGCAGAATTTCTCGCTGGGTGGAATCTGCAGACAGGGCTGCAAAAATGCTCCCGGAATTGCTGAACCTAGCAGCCTTGCAGCCTTCAAATGCATGCATAGCCCCACCTGAGAAAGAAGAGGCATCCCACAACCGCACATCCTGAGAGCTTGATGAGAGAACCATTTGCGTCTCACCAGAAAAATATGACTGAACAAGAGTCACAGGAAGCTGGTGGCCTGTGCAGCTGTCCAGCACATTGTTGCTGTTAGAATCAAAAATTTTTAGGTCCCCAGCATGGCTACCAACAGCAATATGGGAGGAGTCCCCAAGAAAAGAGACACAAGTCAACAAAGTTCCGGCATCATCCCTGCAAGTTCTCCATGGCCTGAATCTACTGTAAACGAACTGGCGATCCCTACGATTTCCATGGACTCCACCATAAACACTCCTGAACTCACGAGTACCGAGCCGGGAAGTGATATTTGATGGCGCATCAAGGCTTCGCTTTGGCATAGGACAAAAGTGTGGATGTAAAAGAGAAAGTGGTGGAAGAGTTGTTATAGGAGCAGGGCATTGACGATGCTGGTGCTTTAGATACTGAACAACTATAGTGTCAAGACTTAAACGTTCTGAGTTGCTGGCTTGGGGATCATTTAGAAGTCCAACTTGGGAGGAAGGTGTCATATGTCCCACATGAGAGTTCCCACAGAGGCTGTCATCTGACAAATCGAATAAGCTGCTCGGTGTTGCTCGAACATGTTGATCCCTTAAAATAGAAGTTGGCGTCAATGCAGCAGCCTCTGCAAGCAGACAGTTTTTACGAGTAGCATTGGGTGTCAGACAAACTGGAGACCGCGGTCCATGATCACCAGTATTGAATCGCTTCCCAGACAATGTCAAACCAGTATCCTTTAACTCGGATAACTTTCTTTTCATTGGCAACACAAGAGGAGTCTTACATTGACATTCTGTATCAAGGTTACTTTTCAGCATAGATTCAGTTGGAGTTTCTGAAACACTTTCAGGTAAAGGACATGGTTTTGAACTAATGAGTACTTTCCTGGTAGATGGTGGTTGGAAATCTGGGGGATGAAAGTGGTTTTTTGGTTGAAAACCAAAAGCGGGCGAGAAAACAAGTGATTTCTTCTTTAAAGATGAAGTTGAATCACACTTCAAATTAATGTCCTCATCCCGGAAAGAAATCTTTGATCTGCTGGAGAAAAATCCACCAGAGGTACGACCTGAAGGCCACTGGAGTTGTACTGAAGAAGCATCTTGAGAGGAGGCTTGGTGTGCAAGAGATGAAGGGGCAGCCAAGGATGGCAACGGTGTCAATTGAGCTTCTTTCAGAAGTGAAGCAGCAGTTTCAGCCAGACCAGATGCCTGCAGATGTTCATGCATGAGAAGCAAAAGCTCCCTGCAGTGTGATGAGCATGTGCATACAGCAGAACGAATGAACAGAATAAATGAGTGAAAACAAATGAAGTAATGGAACAATAAGAGTAAATCACATGATGAATCCAAAAAAGTCACTGGAACAATTACCTGGAATGGTAAGTAATGGGAGTGGCAGCAGCAATAGCAGCTCTCTCTATGCGCCTCAATGTTGGTGTAGCAGCATCTGTAGCTGCTATCGTACTTGCACGCCCAGAATTTGTTACAATCTAACACATCATAGATAAATGCTAAGAATTAGTCTCCTAAAATTTTAAGTAATGGCAAAATCTGTTCACCAAAAAATCATTTTCATTATTGGGACACTAGGCTTAATCCTTAAGTCATGCATGTACGAGAGAAAAAATAAAAAAATAAATAATACAACAATCAATAATAATGCTTTCATTCCAGTGAAATTAATATCAATTAATTAAAAGAAACATAAATACTCACCAAGCATCATAAAACAGAAGATAATACAAATGAATCATCGAAGGCAAGTTTAATCTGAAACCTGTTCTAATATGTAGCATATGATGCTGAACTCTGCCACTAAAGAAAGTAAATTAGGTTTGAACAATGGCTCAATATTTCTGCCCCTAAACTATACATATTGCGTTTGGAACAAGAAATGTCAACTTTCAAGCATTTATGATTGACAGTTCTATACCAAACACTTCTACATTGAATATTTGGGGTGTCATCACAAGGTGAATAATGATAAATCAAAAAATAAAGCATCAAGTCCAAGGTTAATAATAAAGAAGCCTTAATCTGCCATTAAAGAAAACCAGGTTGTAACAGAGCAACTCTGCAACCACACAACTGTTTGCAAAAATCAGGCCAGGAGATGATAAGAACAGCTTTTAACATATGCTATTCTAATCACTTACGGCAACAGGCACGACATTGCAGTAGAACAAAATACCCTTTCACAAAAAGCAGCATGCAGCCAGTCTCAAGTAGCAGGTAAGGAACTTACAGCAATTAGCTCAATTGCCCCCTGCGCAAGTTCAGATTGCCATCTGCCTTGTTCAGTTCCCGGTGTCTGGCCACCAGAATCTCGAATCAGTTCTGACAGCTTCTTGCCAACCTAGAACAATGACAAGTTGAAATTAGTAGCATTAACCAATGAGTATATCACCATATCAAATAGATCATAACAACATGCATCTTTTTCAAGGTAAGCAATTAGAGACGGAGTGAAGCAGTGATCTTTTGAGTGCAGAAAAATATGACAAATGGTAAAATCTACAAGTAAAACTACAAAGAAGATATTAATCAAATAGAATGTGGCAACAATCTGTGTTTACCTGAAGCTTGGTCAATATATGCGCAATTGTCTCGTCTCTAGCTAAACCAAGCAAGACTCGGCATGCAAGAGCACGAAGACAATCCAAAGCAGCAGGAGGTGAATATATACGAGGTTGAAGGAGATGCAGTAGAACCTTTATGCCATTATTTGCACGCACAACCTCTCTAGCTTGACGATATCCTTGTTCCAATTGTGCAGCAAGGCCAGCACAACCTGCTCCAGCACCTAAGGATATTCTACGATCTCCAACCAACCCAGATGAAGCAGCAGAAACAGGTGTTTGAGCACTAATGCCGGCGGATTGGGTGCCTGCTGCAGTGCCCCTATCTACCAAACTCAACTCCCCACTTCGCTCCCTCATCTCACTCTGGTTAGGCAGGTAAACAGCTCGATCCAAAATATTGCGTTCTGCATTTCTAGTTTCCACAGCAGGACCATTTGTGGTTTGAACAGAAGCGAACTGCTGACCTTGAGCAAGTAAGGATGGTTTATTGCTGATTGAAGGTGGAGGACAAACTAGATTAATTAACACATTAAGAGCTGGTTGTATAATCTGCAAGTACACAATTAAAAGAACTTGAAGATTAGCGGCTAAACCAGTAAACATACAAATCAAATTCTTCTTTAAGCATCCAAAAATAGCAACCCTACTTTCAAAGCCATAAACACAATATCACAAAAATGTCTCATGTAAGTGGTAGCTATTTGCTAGAACAAGAATAAGAAAAATAACATAGCAACATCACAACACATGCCCACCTCAGGATCCACAAGACTGCTAGCACTATTTGCTGCATCCAAAATAACCGCTATGCCAGCACGATTATTGCTCAAAGTGGCATTCACAATCATCTTGCGGCTCATAGGCACCAATGTAACAATGTGCAGAACACCTAATGCATACTGTAGCAAGTCATGCAGGTAACGCTCAACAGGCGGGGCCTAAAAAATTACAAGAATAAATTACCAAAAGATGAGACACAAAATGACAACCAAGGGGTAGGAGGCGGGACGGGGCAGAACACAAAATGACAACGCAGGATATACCTGACACAATTCCAACATGGTCATATGTCCATTACAGCTTAAGAACTTCTCAACAGCAGGCCAACGAGTTCTCACAAATGCAGGACCCAGCTTGCGGTCCTTCTGCAACTGCAGAAACACAGCATCCATAGCCTCATTGCTTATGTCAAGTGGCTTGTATGCTGCTCTGGTGCTTGGAATACTCCGTGCTCCACTCCGATTACTTTTATTTGGGCGTATGGAATCCACAAGCAAAAGAAGATGGGCTCTGAAGTATTGCCGCAAAGCAACACATGCATGATAAGCTATCTGCTTTTCTGAAGAAGTCAGTACCTCCGATGGCGATCTATCATTTCGAAATGATGTTGTTCCAGACAAGCCTAATGCGCCAGAATTTGCCCCAGATCTTACCAAGGCAGCATCATTTAAAAGGCCCAGTAATTTCTGCAAGCCATCTTGAGCATCAAAAGCATCAAGCACTGCTCTGAAGACGAATGCAGCAGCAAAAAATAATGCTGCATTTTTCCTAACTTGATCCTGGGGGCATTCAAGAAGTTGGATAGCTAACTCTACCACCTGGTGGACAACATCAGAAGGAAGTGCACAAACGCGTTCCATTATTCCCTAGAAGAACATGAAAAAATGAACACATTAGTGGTCCCTTAAACTGTAACGTATAAGGATCAAATGGTAAATTTTCCAGTATAATACTCTCAAGTCAGGAGAAACAAACTCCATATGGTTATAAGAATTTAAATTAAAAATTTATGGTTATTTCGAAAATTTAGGAAATGAAAAGACACTACATATAGGATGATATTACATCATAAATTGCAAAATTTATGTTTACTTGCATTACCTGGAGCGAACCTATAGTAAATAAGCAAGAAGAAAGACCGAAACAATTTTGAGCAACTCTTGGAACAGCAAGCAGTTTTTGCATGCCACCCCGATCAACAAATAATGCAGCAAACTTCCGATGGGCTGCCAAAGCGCAAATAAGCTTCATCACATCAGGCAAAAGAGAAGTGGCCTTCGATGCTTCTTCAATCTTGGAATTTCTTTGCAACAGGGCTAGACAGACATCTACACCCTTTTCATGCAGTACAGGCCCAAGGACTTCAACATATTCACCCAGAGTCTCAAGGCACTGAATACAGTATCTTTCTTTCAACTGTGCAAGCAGCTCAACGTTGGGAATAAAATACTCTCCAACATCCTCGGTTACTTCTGTTTCCGCAGCATTTTTATTTAATGGATCAGCACTTGTGCCAGTGGATTCCCTGTGAACAACAAATGTGGTGTATTACCAGTTGCGCTAAACAACCAAAACCCAAATATAACAACTCAATTGAAACTATTATGACTCTGTGAAGCGCATAAAAAAGAAATACCCACCTTGAAACTTCAATGGCATTAGCAGCATCAACAACAGTAGCTGCTGCTTTGGAAGCAGCCAATAATGCAGCTTCTTCGTTGTTAGTAGTTTTGAACTCCTATGGATAGAAAGCAGAAGTAATTGATGATAAATCTCTACAAGTACAGCCCAAGATAAATTGTTTTGCGGGGAAAAGGGAAAAATAAAAAAGAGCAGAACCACGGGTGAGCCTTGTACCTCTAAAGCAGCGCACTTGACAACTTCAGCTGCAGCTTCACCAGCTGCTTTGATGGCTTCAACAGGTGCATTGGCTGCCCTAGCTTCAGCTTCAGCAGCTCTAACTGCTTTTCTTACTAGATCAGAGAAGTCTTTACTTCCAACTTTGCATCCTTGAAAGCATTCATCATTATCCTCTCTTTCCACTACCAAATTATCAGTATTAGTCTTTCCCATACACTTCTTTGGCTCCAGCACCTTTCTTGCATCTAAATGTTTAGACAAACTTCTGTCTTTCATACTATGTGCCAGTCCAAAGCGACTACCAGAGCCTGGAGAGGTTAGTGATTGCTCATTCTCCATAATCCCTTCAGTTGTCCTTCCCTTACCCCTAGACCTTGCTGAACCCCGATTTATCCTACGCCTTGAGGATTCATCTCTCCCATTTTCATCAACTTCAACATATCTCAGTTTTCCATCACGAATATCTCGAACAGGCCATCTTTCCTCACTATCAGCATCCACATCATGCATGTTAAACCCCCTGTCTACCCCATCTGGTAGTTGTCCATCACCAACCCAAAAATCCTCTCCACACAATTGCCGACTAGTGCTTCGTTCTAGATCCCGTTCGGCACAGCAGTCATCTAAAGATTTCTCATCTATTATTCTGGGATCATCTATATGAGTTGTCTCAATAACCTGCCGAACCCTCCCTCGACCTTCATCTCTACTTCTGAAAGAAGCAGCACTGGATAGACTCTTACTTTCAGATAAATGGAAGGCATCATTTTGACCAGCACTAATCTCCCCTAGGACACGCACTCGAAGATAACGCATAAGCTTAGCAGATAATCCAGAAGTCAACACATCTTCCACTACTTGACCACCACTGCAACATTCAATAAAGCTAATAATGATTAGAAGGAGAAAACAACAAGAATAACAGATAAATGACAACACCAGGCACACAAGAACAGCATAAAGCGAGAGACAAAAAAATCGGGATAGGAGCAGACCCTGCCAAACACACAGCAAGAAGTCCGGTGGAATAGGTTTTCAACATTTCTGCATCTGAGGCTTCATTTCTTGTCAAGTCATGATTATGGTTGTGATCTTCAATAGAAAATCTGGTAGTCTCATTCATCACCCAAGCTTTGATGTTCTCCAAAACTGGTTCTTCAAAAACATGAGGATACTGTGACCCATTTACAGCTCATCAAGTCAGAAAATATCACATAAAGTTGAAAGGAAGTTGATAAAAATTAAAAACATTTAACAAGTAAAGAAAATCTCACAATCCAAGTAAGAGAACAGCTTAGAAGAAGCCTAGCAGCAGCTGCTTGGACAGAGATTGAATATCTACTCTCAGAAAGGAACTTCGATGATATCAAATCAAAAAATTCATCATTTTCCTGAAAGCAAAGGGAAACGCTCCAAGTGAGAACTTTTTCAAATGAGTAATAATGTTCTCAACAATCATATCATATCTAATCTAAACAACAATAAAATAAAATGAAAAATGGAAAGCTTGGTGAAATGGATAAAAAAAATAACTAATTGAAGTTATAATAATAACAAACTTATTTATGAAACGGGGAAAAGCAAGGAAAACAAAAAGGATTATAATAAAGAAAAGTTGATTACCCTGACTAAGCTCCCCAACTGTCCAACAATATGAGAGGCACGACCATTGCTGGAAGAAGGGCCATTCTCTTCAAGGCATCTAAAACTAAATATAAAGAGAATTCAAAAAATTCATACAGTATGCAAGATGAATACTCAAATGAAAATAAATACCAATACTAGGTAATAAGAAAGAATGAAAAGCAATAGGACGTCACTGCTCATCCATAAAATTTACATGTCAATCTCACAAGCTTAAAATATGTATTGTTTGTAGTTTGTTATGGCTCATTTTGAGCCACAATAAAGTTTCAAACCTTGTTTGGTTTCTAGAGAACCAGGATTGGAATTTTTAAGGTAGCAGAGTTATAGCCGACCATTTCTTCCACCTCTAAACTATATGTTTCATCAAACTTTGTAAGTAATTGATTTTGTATCGAAATGATAGGCATACGAACCATCAAGTATGGAGAATACGTATAGATAAAATTATACTAGTATTAAATTAAATTGTGCAGGCATTTGCTCACCGTGGCTGTTTAGTAGAAATAAACTAGGAACCACAAATCTATTTAGTAAAATAAATATATATATATATATATATATATATAGAGAGAGAGAGAGAGAGAGAGAGAGCGTACAGAGACTCCTGAGTTTCAAGAAGGGAGGCGAGAGCATGAAGCACGGTAGGATTAGGGTTATCCGGAGAAGAAGTGATCTTCTCCATGAGAGCCTGCGCCTTTGCCATCAATTCCTCGTCTTCCTTCCGTCCTCCTTCTTCGTCCTCCTCCTCCTCTTCTTCTTCTTCTTCATCTTCTTCTTCTTCTTGTTGCTGCAGCTCCTCTCTTTCTGTCGGCTGCTGCACTTCCATTTGATTCTGATTATCATTTTGATTGGGATTGGGAGGTTGCCCTTGGTTCGAAGACGTATCCTCCATGTCTAAGCTATTTCAGTTGCAAGCACAAAACAATATACGCTATTAACAAATTACTATGATGAAAAAGAAAGGTCAAATCAAAGCGAAAAAAGAAATTAAAGGTGATAGGTCCGAGACCAAGAGAGGGAGTAAGATGCAGAGAGAAGGGTTGTTCTCCTCGACGCTGATGGAATGGGAAAAACTCCACCATCGCTGTTTTCCGTTTTTATAATCATCAAAAGGATGGAGGGGAAGGGCAAAGGGATCCGAAGCTTCCCGATTATACCCGACCCTGCATCCACCCCTATTCTTGGCCGGACCCGGCTTTTCTATCCTAATTATTATATTTTTCATTCTATTATTTTTCTAGAATTACTTTTTCATTTTAGATATTTTATTAATTATTATATGTAAGAAAGACTTTCATAATTTATAAGTAGTTTAATACATGTCAATGCTACTAATCAATATATTTAAAAAATTAATGAAATAAAAATCCTATCGTTTTTAATATAATTTTTACCACTAATTAAATATATAACTTATATGATCCCTACATAATATAATATATAAATTATATTAGGACAACAATGAATGTTTCAAAAATATTATAAATAAATAAAAAAAAAAGCAATGAATTTGATTATCTCTTTTTTTTTTCTCTTTTTGAACTATGTAAGTATTATTAATTAGACCACGGCACCAAATGGTCCTTTTTTTTTTCTTTTACATTACTACTTAAGCAACTAAACTTTTATTTATTTATAAATAAATTAGAAAAAATATATAATTGATATTACAATGATTTTAAATTAAAATTTAAAATTGATATATTAAATCAACGTAAAACTTTTACAATAAATTATTTAAATAAACATTTAATATTGTAAAAAAATATATTCACACATCAAATAAATAAAATACTAGAATGTCACCCCCCCTTTGCTAGGGTTTGAAAATTTTTTTAATTATAATTTCAATTATATTAAATATTTTAATATTACTTAAAATAATTATATTTTTAAATAAAAATTAAATATTTCAAATTACATCTTTCTCACAAATAACAAAAAGTTTATACTAAATCAATTTTAAATAAAAAAACACAAAACTAAAAACCTTAAAATCTTTAAAAGGATAAAAGACACCTGCCCCCTAAATTCTATGAAAAATAAACTTACCCCCCAAACATTTGAAAAATACTCATTTATATCCTCTTTGGCAAAAAATGCACTTACCCCTAAGCTACTATTTCTAAGTTAATTTTAAATAAAAAGATAAATATATTTTTTATTATTTATTAATTATTAATTATTAATTATTATTTTTCATATTTTTGCATAAAAATTTTTTTAATTACAAAATAATGAGAATTTAGTTAATCTTAAAATTATCATTAATTACCATTAAAATAATTAAGTTATATTATAACTCAAGTACATATTAAATATTGTAAATGTATTTTTACTTTAATTATATATTAAATTTGAAATGAATTTATTAAAATCTTTTTACTTAAATTAATTAGTTACTATTATCTAAAAATTTAGTGATAATGAAAATGGTTAAAGAAAAAATTTTAAAAAAAGAAAAAATGAATAAAAATATATAAAAAATACATTTTATCTCTTAAAAAAGTAACTATGTAGCATTCTATTAACTAAACTAATATTTATTCAATTTCTTTGTTTTTACTTTTATCTTTAAACTTTCTAAAATAATGGCAACTGATTTATTTTTAAATAAAAATTATATAATATATTAATATCAAAGTTAATATGTAGAATTGAATGAAAGGCAAGTTTAAAATATTTTTTGTATAAAAAAGTTTGGGTGAAACGAGGTTACCCAAATTCAGGGTTAAGGCATGCCAGTAGTACATAAAGATCACTTGTTAAGTAGGACTACTTGTGATACTTGAGCCCTGATAAAAGAGTTAACACTAGTTTATAACCCGTGCGATGCACATATTTCTTTTTTAAATATATTTAGAAATATACAAATTATTATTTTTTAATTATATTTAAACTTTCAAAATGATTAAAAATAAATTTAAAATAATTAATAAATGTTAAATTTAGCATTTAAGTACAAAAGTACAATTTACAGTTCGAAATACATAAAAAAAAAATGATCTCATTACATGCTTGTATGTCATATTATTACATAATTAATTTTTTTACCAAAAAGTATTATTTTTATGATGGATTGCAAGTATAAATCAAAATTTCATGAATTTAAAGAATTGGAATTAGCAAAATTAGGATTAACTATCTTATTGTTGCCTTCTTGAGATCCTTTGTGAAAGAGGCTTTTGCATTTTTTCCGTTAACAAAAAATGAAACTAATAAATATCAAAACCATTAGAAAAAAAAAAGAAAACAATTGAAAAGTATGCAAAAAGACAAAAAAATTCTTGGAAAAAACATTTTTGACATAGTAAAAAAGATCACAAAATCATGGGAAGGATGGAAATGTGTTATCTTCAAAAGCTTTCCTTTGCTTAAAAAAATTTATGAAAAATTAAACAAATATTTAACTTTTGTTTATTGTAAAAAAATAAGAATTTCAAACATGCATTGTTATTTGTAGGATAGTTGTTATTTTCAATTTTATGAATTTTAGGATAATTATTTTCTGAAATTTTATGATTTTTATGATAACTGATATTTTAATTTTAAAAACAATAAAATTGATAGGTTTATATATATATATATATATATATATATATATATATATAAGAGAAGGCGTCTATATTACACTATATATAATTGATAATTTAAATTGATATTAAAATTTTAATTGATAGATTTATAATTTTGTCTTTTATTAGCTGTTGTAACTTACGTGAAAGATAATAAAAAAAAATCATGATTTTTAGGATTATTGTTGTTTTATTTAAAAATAATAAAACTGATATAGTTTTATATTTACTTAACCATTTAGGTGAAAGATAATAAGAAAATCATGTTTTTTAGGATTATTATATTAAATTTTAAAAAGAATAAAATTTATATGTTTATAATTTTATCTTTTATTAACTGCTATGAACTAATCTAGGTGAAAGATAATAATAATAATAATAATAATAACAATAATAATAATAAATAAAGAATTTAAATTGATATTAAATTTTAAAACCATTACCACAACCATTCTTCACTAATATTAAAGTTAAATTGATATTAACTTTTTAATCAAGCCCATAATGAAGGAAATATCATACCAATGCATTATTTATTATCCAATGTCACATCATCTCTTTATATAACATAACCTTAGAGTTAGACTGTATAGGTTGTCTAGACTCTTTGATTTTTAAAGGAAACTAGGGTAGTTATATGAGTCTGAGTAACAAATTAAGTGGAGTCTGAGTAACAAATTAAGTGAAGCCTGAGGAATGATAACATGTTAAGCAATATTTTTGCTTTATTCGTATCATCATCATCATTGACATTACATAATTCATTTTCTAAAAACTTTAAACAAATTAATTTAATGGGAATGTTTTAAGAGTTAAAGATTGAAACTGAGTGTTAGATTTTATTGTTTGTAAGGAGAAGATAATATCAAGATAAAAGGAGATGAAAAAGAAATTAAGAATATAAACAATGTTGGAAGAGACATTTTAAGCAACCTAATCTTTGGCAACTTGTACACTATAAGCAAAAAGTATGGAGCATGCCATTGGAAAAACACAAGATCATCTAAATTTTAGACTTGATAAGAGTTTACGAAAAAATAATATATGTGTTGCAAACCTTAATCTTTTAAAAATAATTATCTTTAAGCATTTGTACAACAATTAAAGCAAGCCGAAGATGCGCTGCGTAGGTTGCCAAATTTACTCTACTTCCACTAGTTAGGTTAATGAGAAACCATATGTACAACAGGTATATATGGTCAAAATATTTAATCCTTTCGTCTTAGGGCTTAATTAAACTTTTTTGGAAGCAAAGTTTGTTAAGGTCCTTTGTGCTTAAAGTTTTTGGGCTTCGACAAGTTTTTGAAGGTAAGGTTCACTGAACCTGATGATCATAGAAAATAGTCAAAAGGCAACAAAGTTGAGACTTCAAGGCATACTTCAATGTTTAGAGTTTAAAGAGATAAAAAAAGTAGGTAAAAAACGAAATGAACTTAATGATAGAGAATATGTCCACATATTAAAGTTTTTGCCTTACCTAACCCTGTATATATGAATTCCATATAGTTATCTGCTGCTAGGTGTGAGATAAGTGTGCTATATGGTGAATAACTGGTGTTTTTGCATGTTTGGATTTTTTAGCCTCTGAGATAGGTAATTAGGTACACAATTGCTCTTCATGGTGAGAAAGTGGCTATAAAATAAGTACATGCAAATGTATATGTACAAACACACTTAAAAAAATGATGTTTCTATATTCTATTAGATTCAAAGGTTGCAGATAGCATAGTAGTTGGTTTTGGTTTAATATAGTCTTTGCAATTGATTGCTTTGAACCATTTTACTTTATTTCATCCTTTTGCATTTTAAAAAATCTCTAAATCCTTTGGAAGAAAAACAAAATATATGTAATAGAGTGACTAACTAGTGCAACACATTTTGTTTTTGTTTCATTAGATTGATTGAATAAAATTCGAGTTTATTCTCAAAAAATTAAAACTTTTTTTCCTTTTTCTACTATTTGTCTATCTGTATGACATCCTTTCCTTTGTTTCTTTGTGATGCCCTTTTTATAGCAAGCAATGGAAATGCAATTATTTCAATTCAGAGATGATTTAGGGAAAAGTGTCTCTAACAATGGCATTAAAGTATTGCTCAAAGTGTGCCTTACTTTCAAGCATGGCAACTAGAATTTTTTCAACAATTCTTGAGTTAGAAAATTTAGAACTCGGTCCTGTTAACAATGCTCAGACTATTTTTTGACAATTTTTGACTCGTTCATTTTTTGCATCTCAAATTCCCTAATCAAATTCAACACCTGCATTCCTCTAATCTTTTCATCTCCTTAATATTCCTCCTAGAGATAGTGCTAGATAATCTATATTGAAGCAAGAGCCATGACTCAAGTAAAGACTTTTAATGAGACAACGGCAAAAAAACACGCCTTTGCCTTTGATGTTTTTTGCTTTTCTTTCCTTATCATTTTGAGTTTGACCCAAGATAGGATTGCCTAGCAAAGTAGGAACTTTATAACCCTCTCTACGGCTTCCCATAAATCTAGTGCGTCCAAGTAAGTCTTTATTTTCATAACCCACATCTGATAGTTGTATACATTAAAGATAGAGCAACAAACAAAAAACTAGCTTCTGCTTGCATGGCTTGAATGTTTTTCGCTAAAAGGTATGTATGGTTTATGTTTAGATTCATTCGACAAAGCTACTCATAGGTCCTTTAAGAAAAGGGCTTCCATACCAATTATTGTTGTTTGAAGCATAATGCAACAGCAAAGCTCAAGTAAAAAACAATGAACACAATAACAAAAACAAGAAGAATTGGTATGCCAAAGTGTGTTTAAATTGAAACAAATCATACCTTTATACACACCAAAAAGTAACTAAAAATAAATATCATGGTCCACCTAGTTCTGATCAAATGCGTGGAAACATGACTAACAACTAATGTAAACTTCCTAAAATTAGCCACTACTTATACTAGGCATTACTTCAACTAATCACTAATACATGTACCATTAACACATGTTTAACAAAATGATTAGGAAAAATAGGCCACATGTAATCTTAAGGCATGTCAACAACACAAGCAGTAAATGCTGACTTCCAAAGGACTAGATGGATATGCCAACTTCTGAAAGATTAGATGGCATTATTATACTATAAAAACTCTCACTATATTACTTGGTTTGGTCGACTATAAGAGTTTGCATAAGTTGAGGCAATGATAAGTCTATAAAATAGAGTTATTTAGTCTCATTATGTGTATTAAACTTAGCTAAGTTTTAAAGATTTTTATTTATAGTTTATTTATTTTTAGTAGTTTTCTAATTAGTAGTATTTACTTTCCTTTTATTTAAATTATTTAGTTATTTAAGTATTTTCATATTTTTGTAGGTCAAATCTTGAAGGAGTTTCCAAAATGGAATAACTTAATCAGGAAACAAAGTAGACTCAGTTTGATAATTTCAAAAAATAAATTAATTGAGCTACTTGTAGACCAAGTTTTGACTCTCCAGGATTTTGGCTATATAGGACTCTTAGGATCAGCATTAGGGATATCCGTAGATACTCTAAAGCTTTTATTTTTCTTTAATTTTTTAAAGAATTAGGATTTTGCAATTAGAGAAGGATTGAAGAAGTTGAATATCAAGACTAACAACTTTTAGTTTTCTTTTTTCCTTAATCTTTTTATTCTTTATTTTAATATTTATAATGTTGAAACTCCAGTGTTTTGTGTTTTATTTAATTAATATGAACCAAATTTTATTTTTCTAAGGTTACAATGGAACTCAACATGTAATTTGGATTATTTTATTCTCTTTTCTTGATTTCATGATATTTGACTTGCTTGTTTAATCTTGTTCTTAATGCTTCTAGTTGCTTGATCACCAATTAGATTGATTTGGTAACTTTAATGAGCTTGGAAAAGAGAATTTTATGTTTAGACCTAAATTCAATGATATATGTTTTATATTCATTAATTATAATGAATTGATATGCATATTGATAGGAATATATGAGCATGTCACATGTAACCAAATTAAAGTATAAGCTTAATGAGTTTCTTTTAATTCGATTTGCATAGGAATACAATAAATTGGTTAAAAGAGATATTTCTATAAAACTATCGAAAGATACTTATAGATAAATTAGAGTTTTAGGTTAACAACTCATTATCATTAATTATGTTACGAGCCTAAACAAATTTAAATAAAATTTGAGGGAAATTATAATCCTATACTTTTATTATTGATTAGTCAAAAGAATAATGATGAAACTAGTATAATATGACATCCGTTCTATGTATAATACTAGTGAATATTTATATATTTTAAGAAATTTTATGCAACCTACATTCATATATCTTAGTTTCTTTTTTGTTCTAATCAAAGCTAATCTTTTAATTTCATATCATCATGATCCAAATATAAAATGGAACTAATTACTTAATCTGATCAAGTCAATTTTGCCGAGGGTTCTTCCTCAAGTCTTAACTTTAACACCTTAATTTCTTTGTCTTTAATTAAAGCCAGATAAAAAGCAAGCATAAATCATAAAACTGTACGATTGTCCTAAGATGTGCAAATTAAGTACGTTCATACCAAAGAAACTACTCAGCTATACTTTGATTAATATTTTGGGTTGAAAAAGTCAACAATCCCCATATGTATCGGCTAGTTTTAATTAATATTTTGGGTTTATGTAGCTTCCCAAGGCATTTACTTATGGTTTGGGATAAATATAGCTTTCTTTGTTCTAGCAAATGGGTGTTTAATCCAATGTTCTGGGGCTGCTTGAGAGGTTGGAGTTGGGCGGCAGCTTTTTTGTCGATTTGGTATACAAGAAATGAGGTGGTTTTTGATATTTAAAGCTGGAATATTGAGTATCTGATTTATTGTGGATTAAGCTTTACTGGTGGAGAGGCTTATAGGGGAGGTGCTGTGGGGGTTTAATCCATTGGCTCATGCTATAGACGATTCTGTTTTCGTTGGGGACATTGGCTATGTTATAATTTAGAACATCTTTCGTGTGGCTAGCAGAACTGCAAACTTCTGCGAAGGCAGGACTTTTTAGAAATAACATGTTTCTATTTTGGTGGTTGTCAGATGAGCGTCTCATTATGGTAAATTGAAGATGTGATTGAAGATTTTAGAGATTTTTATCTTAGGAAGTATTGTTTTATTCTCATAATTGGTATTGATTTTTTCGCATAGGAGTTTCATTCCTTGGTACTGCTTCATTTTACCTGTTGGATGATTGTTTAGGCATTGGTTTTCCATATCTAGCTGGATGGTATCGCCTTCCTATTTTCTGTTTTGGGGGGTATTTTCTTGATTTTGAAGCTTTGGCAGCTTTTTTTTTTTTTTTTGCTTTACGCATTCTTCTTATTATAATAAAAGAATTGCCTTAGGAAAAAAAAAAAAAAAGGAAAAACGGAATAGTACTTTTTCTTGGTTTCTTGGTAACCTTGGTTCTGGTACTAGAAATTTGATTGTGTATGGCAATTGGCAACGGCTAATGGCCAATGGCCAATGGCACCTATTTTATATGGGTTTAGATCACAATGTTAGACGTCCAAGCAGAATCGATTTGCTCCAACATGTGATTGGAACTGAGCTCAGGAATCAGTGCTTTGGAAATCGGTTAAACATTTTTCATTTTTAAAATATAGTAGTACATACGAGTAAAATTTTTTTATTGATAGGGTTTAGAAGTTGAATTTACAGTCTCTTCTTTTGGAGGTAACTAGGTATTGCAGCCATTGACCTTGAGCTGTTGTTTGGGTACTCGTTATCCTGCATGCATATATAAGAAGAAATATATTTTCATCAAGAATTTAGCTTTCCACAAAATATACACACAAAAGGTTCCTCTCCTACAGTACAAATGAGTAATACATAGGAGAGTACCTTTGATTTTTATTTTGGATTTTGAGGAAAAAGCAGAACTTTGGATCATCAAGTTGAAGAGATTGTGACTTGTGAAAGATGATCAGGGTGCGATAGATGATTTCGAAATATCAAAAACTGAAGAAAATAAACATCCGGATGTAATAGATACTATTGAAGTCAAAAGTGTTGAAGAAACGGCTGATCATATTTCCACAATTCCGCAAGAACCTCAGACTGAAGAAATGGAAGATAAGTTTGATGAAAAATAAAAAAGATCATACTCAACGTGATGAAGATAAGGACAATGACAACAAAGAGGAGATTGATGCTGGTCATGATCACCAGGAAAAGAGTCCTCGTGAGGAGATAAATAAACCAGAAATTGAGGAAGCAGAAGCAGAAGATAATGAAACTAACGAAGTGGCTGCTGCTACTAAGGAAATTGGAGAAGAAAAGCAACGTGAGAGCAGGGAGGAGAAAGATGAAGGGAGGCAGCAGCAGCTGGGGTTTGATGCATTAAAGAAGAAATAGTTGAAGAATCAAAAGCAGAGGCAGAGAATTTGGTAGCGAAAAGTCAAGTAGAAGCAGGGAATGGGAAGAAGGAATCTGCAACACCGTACAATGATGTGATCGAGGAGACAGCCAGTAAGCTACTTGAGGAGTGGAAGAACAAGGTGACAGCACTGGTTGGGGCATTAAGTTGTACCAAATTGTATATGTTATTCTTCTCAAAGTTATTGGTAGACAGACAGACGAACATACGATTATACATATATATATATATATATATATATATATATATATAAACGAAATTACCATTTGCTCAAGATTAATTCACACTTGTAAACACTTTGTATAGCTTATAGATTTCTCATCATCATCATCATGGAACGTGTGTGGAGAAATGAGGTAGCCTTTGAGTTTTTGTTTATATTAATTCTCTACAATTTCTTTCGACTTGTATTTTCTTCTTCTCCTAATAATCTGGATTCCCAGGCCTAATTCTTTTGTTCTTAACGTAGCAAGAATTTTGAAAGGAATCCAAATGTACATCCCTGATGAAACAGAATTCTATATGCACCACTATCTGTGCTTGTAAGTCAAAAACAAACTCGTTTACTTGGTAACAACACTGATACAAAACCTGATCTGTAAAACATACATTTTTATGTGAGCTTCATCATATATATATATATATATATATATTTATATATATACACATACATATATATATATATTTGCATATGCCAATTACCGAAGCTTTACTCAAACATTATCAATATGGTGCATAAATTGTTTACATCTTTCGGTGTACATTACCTCAATAAAACTTTTTTATTCAAAACATCAGCCTACAAAAATCTGTGAAACTGATTTTCGCTTTAAATGATTTTATTTGCCCTTATTTTAATTTTTTTTGACATTGCGATTCACCGTACAATTTTTTAACACTATTACTAATCATTTAAAATTTTTAAATCATGTATTTCCGTTTAAAACACACTTTTTTTTCCAATTCATTTTTTTATTCAAACTTTTTTTTTTTTTTTTTCAAGTGCAACGCTTCAGTTAATAAGTGTGGGAGTTAAGAAGAATTTCATTGGTGTAAGTGGCAGACATGATATCTCCCGAGGCCAATGGTACTGCTAATTTCCGGGCCTAGCTACATTCCGATGGTTGCAAATTAAGTCTAAGGCCAGGCTGTAATCAAGCCCAGCTTGACTAACGAGGAGTTCAAGCTCGAATTTAATTCAAAATTTATTATTTAAAATTTAATTTAAATTAATTAAATATTATTTTTTAAATTTAAATTTGGTTTAAGATATAAAAAAATTAGTTAAATTTGACTTAATTAAATTCGATTTATGCACTCGAGCTGGAGTCTAGAGTGGGCAATTCTTACGAGAAAGAAAGGTACAGAAAAACAAGCAATTCTTTTGACAAGGATCTGAAAATAAAATATTAAAAAAAAAAGCCTTAGAGAACCAGGAGGAGAAAGTGAGAAACTAATTAATAAGAAAGGCTAAATCAAATTATCATCACCTACTACAAGCATACAAGCAAGGCCCTTTGCCCTTTTTCTTACATTAGAACACTAGCTGTTATATGGGGCCATGGATTCAATGACTAGATAATTAAATCAGACATCAAAGAAAGAAAAACGATAAATCAGTCAACAAAGTAAAAGACCCATTTCAATGATAGAAATCACGTAACGTTCAATGAAATGAAGGAGATTAAATATTAAACATCACAGAAAATTACACATTACTTATAGGCACCCTCCAAACCCAGGGAAAAGAAAAACTCAAACACACATTTACTAGGATTTAATTTCGGGGAATCGGGAGAGCAGAGCAGAAAAGGAAGTATGTGCCGCTCCATGGGAGGAAAAAGAATAGACTTTAGGGTTTAAACTTAAAGTTATAAATATAGTAAGGGTAAAATAGTAAACTAAAATTAAAATATATATTATAAATAAAAAATTTGATTAAACTCGTCATCTGTTAAAATTAAATATTAAAATATTTAAATTTAACTTAAGCTCAATTTGATAATGATCAAATAATTTGTAATATAGGTAACTCATTTATGTTTTATCAAAAGCTAATAGAAAAGAGAGATTTGGATAATAATTATTTCATTACTTTCAAGAAAAGAAGAGGGCAATTGCCAATAATTCTCATTCACTTTCTATCCTTAATTTAATTGTTGTTGCCCCAATTAGATTAGCTTAGATTAGAGTAGATTAAATTATTTTTGATGAATCCATAGTAATAACAGTAGCAATTATTGGTTGCTTCATACAGTAATAATAATAAAATAAGTCAAGTAAAAAGGTTAATATCGTAAATGGATTCTAAATTTTATTAAATTTAATTATATAGTGTATTTATGTTTTAAAATATATTTTTTATTAAATTAGTACCTAGCATTAACCATTACCTTTTTCAAATTTCTTATCTTTTACCCAATTAAAACCTGCCATGTGGTATTAAAATTGCCACCTATTTTTTTAAAATTTACTAAAAAACTTACAGGAGATAAAGATCAAATTGGTATATATATATATATATATCTGTCTACCAAAATTCCTAATCGAAGAGAAGAGGACGAAGAAGAAGAAAAAACCGTAAGCATTTGATTTGAAAGCTTCGATGTTTGATTTTTGGGTTGCTTTGATCTGAAAACAAAAATGTCTGCATCTACTGTCTCGATCACCACCAACCTAGCAGTGACGATTCCACGCCAACGGGTCCTCATCGTTGAGAAGAGATCAGGTATGAAGCATTGGTTGTTGATCCAAACCCTAATGGACTTAACATTAGGGAAAAAAGCTGCCCCTATCGTTGCCATTGTTGATCACAGCAGAGATCTAAGCCACCATTTGATCCATGGGACTCGTTGCAAGCGAGAAAGCTTGCCGTGGGTCCAAACTCGAACGGCTTGCTACTATGAACAAGGAAAAGAATGGTTAACAAGAATCAAGAAACCCCCGTGGTTGACTTTGGTTAGCATTGTTATTAAGAATTTAGTGCTTTTGCTTGTTTTGGCTGGCTTAGCTCAGATTATTAAGAGATTTCCTTTGAAATCAGGGGACATTAGTGGGGTTGGGACACAACCAGGATTAACTAAATTTGAGGGTAGGTTTGCTAAGGTTGATAGTTTTTTGAAGACCATGACTAAAATGATTCAGTTTAGGTGAGGGTTGTCGGTAGGAAAACTGGAAACGAAATTGGTGAGTTGATTGAGAGGTAAGGAGGAAAACGAGGAAGGAAAAAAAAATTAACAATATATTTTATTTTTTAAAAAATATTTAGTATTTTTTAATTAAAAATTATTGTTTTTTTGTTTATACATATGATATTAAGTGTTGCCATGTGTCAACTTTTACTTAAATAGAAGTGCCATATAACTAAATATTTAACAGTGCCATTAATTGGTACTATAATAGTATATGTAGTAAAACTTTAAGTATTAAAATCGATATTTTAAAAGTAAAAGAATTATATTGATAAATTTGATAAAGTTTAGGAGCTATTTATGATGTTAACCTTAACTTTTAGTTTATTATAATAGAATAATTATTTTAGAGAAATGAAATAGACTAAGAATGAAATAAAATAATTTATGTAATAGTTCGGTTTAGTTGAATAGAATAATATGAGATTTGAATCCTTAATAAAGAGGATTAAAACCTTCTAAAGTAATTTTTTATTCTGCCTAAAATTAAAATAGCCATTCAGTGAGAGCACTGAATGATCATTCAGTGATTTTGTAAAATAAAAACATAATTAATTATTTCTCAGAATAATTATTCTGCGAATTAAATAATCGCATTACTGTAACACACTAAATAAAATAAATTTTTTATTATAGTGAATTAAATGCGCTGCAAGTAAAATAAAATACTTACAATGTTCTCTTTATAACTTCAAACTTTAACCTTTTGTTTTGTTTTCTCCTTCTTAATCAAAATTGGTCGCCCCCTTCGCTAAAAATTACGATTATTGTCAATTATTTTATCTTTTTGGGGGGTCTCCTAAGCTTAGCTAGTTTTTATGCTAAAATTTTGTAACTTAAAGCAAAACACTGATACAGCCTGTTGATGCAAGGATTGTCGGACTGTGCCCGCTATGAGGCATTGTCCGCTTTGGAGCAGTCATGGACTATCCTCACGGATTTGTCCTTTGAGAAAAGGCGCCTCGATAGAGGTAAGTGCCGTCTTAGCTCTGTCGTCTATGAGGTATTGTCCCATTTCCAGCAGTCATGCGCTTTTGGTGCATCATGAACCGTGAGAGGGTTTTGTCCCCTGGGGGGGCACCTCGATAGAGGTGAGTGCCATCTTAGCTCAGCTGTCTATGAGGTATTGTCCCATCTCCAGTAGTCATGCGCTTTTGGTGTGTCATAGACTGTGAGAGGGTTTTGTCCCCCGAGGGGGTGCCTCTATAGAGGTGAGTGCTGTCTTAGCTCAATCGTCTATGAGGTATTGTCCCGCTAGCCAAGGGGTTTGGTCTGCAGTGATAGGGGTTTTGTCCCTTGAGGAAGGGCGCCTCTAGGTGAGGGCCTGAAAAGGCGCCTCGATAGAGGTGAGTGCCGTCTTAGCTCAGTCGTCTATGAGGTATTTTTCCGTCTCCAACAGTCATGCGCTTTTGGTGCGTCATGGACCGTGAGAAGGTTTTGTCCCCCGGATGGGCAACTCGATAGAGGTGAGTGCTGTCTTAGCTCAGCCGTCTATGAGGTATTATCCTGTCTTCAGCAGTCATGCGCTTTTGGTGCGTCATGGACCGTGAGAGGGTTTTGTCCCCCGGGGGGGCGCCTCTGTAGAGGTGAGTGTCGTCTTAGCTCAGCCGTCTATGAGGTATTGTCCCGCTAGCCAAGGGGTTTAGTCCCGTAGTGATAGGGGTTTTATCCCTTGAGGAAAAGCGCCTCTAGGTGAGGGCCTGAAAAGGCGCCTCGATAGAGGTGAGTGCCGTCTTAGCTCAGCCATCTATGAGGTATTGTCCCGTCTCCAGCAATCACGCGCTTTTGGTGCATCATGGACCGTGAGAAGGTTTTGTCCCCTGAGGGGGTGCCTCGATAGAGGTGACTGCCGTCTTAGCTTAGCCGTCTATGAGGTATTATCCCGTCTCCAGCAATCATGCACTTTTGGTGCGTCATGGACCGTGAGAGGGTTTTGTCCCCCGGGGGGGCGCCTCTATAGAGGTGAGTGCCGTCTTAGCTCAGCCGTCTATGAGGTATTGTCTCGCTAGCCAAGGGGTTTAGTCCCGCAATGATAGGGTTTTGTCCCTTGAGGAAGGGCGCCTCTAGGTGAGGGCCTGAAAAGGCGCCTCGATAGAGGTGAGTGCCGTCTTA
>JBBYHM010000027.1:0-21941 GCA_038381775.1 Adansonia rubrostipa
AAACCCCAAACCCCAAACCCCAAACCCCAAACCCCAAACCCCAAACCCTCAACCCTCAACCCCAAACCCTCAACCTCAAACCCTAAACCCTAAATCCAAACCCCAAACTCAACCACTAACCCCCAACCCCGAACCTCAAACCCAAACCCGAACCTCGAACCTCGAACCCTGAACCCCAAACTCTAAGCCTTAAACCTTAAACCTAAACCCTAAACCCCAAACCTAAAGGCAAACCCAAACCTAAACCCCAAACCTCGAACCAAAACCTCAAGCCCCAAGCCCCTAACCCTTAACCCTAAACTCTAAACCTAAACCCCAAACCTCGACCCCAAACCTCAAGCCCCAAGCCTCTAACCCTTAACCCTAAACTCTAAACCTTAACCCCAAACCCCAACCTCAAACCCTAAACCTTAAACCTTAAACCTCAAATCTTAAACCTTATACCTTAAACTCAAACTCTAATCTTTAAACCTTAAACTTTAACCCTAAACCTAACCTAAACCTTAAACCCTAAACCTCAAATCTTAAACCCTAAACCTTAAACCTCAACCCCTAACCTTAAACCTCAAACCTTAAACCTAAACTATAAAACCTTAAACCTTAAACTCGAACCCCAAACCCAACCCGACCTCAAATCTTAACCTCGAACCCTAAACCCTAAACTTTAAACTTTAAACCTTAAGCTTTAAACCTTTAACCTTTAAACCTCAAACTTTAACCTTAAACCCCAAACTCAAAACCTTAAACTTTATATCCTAAGCCTCAAATGTTAAAACTTAAACCTTAAGCTTTAAACCTTAAACCTTTAAATCTCAAACTTTAACCTTAAACCCTAAACTCAAAACCTTAAACTTTATATCCTAAGCCTCAAATGTTAAAACTTAAACCTTAGTACCTTAAACCTTAAAACCTTATACCTTAAACCTTAAACTTTAATCCTAATTCCTAAACTTTAAATCCTAAATTTTAAACCCTAAATCTTAAACTTTAAACTTCAAACTATAAAGTAATTTATGCTAGCAAGTGGTTCTTAAGAATTCAAATTGTATGCTCTCCATCCATTAGGTTGCCTTTAGATAAGCATTTGGCTTAGTGTCCTCAACCTAACATGGACCCATGCTATCATTCATCAACATAACTTACTTAGAAATAACCTAAGGCCTAATTGGAATAGAAGAACTTTTTGCCAACAAAAAAGCTTTGTCTTGATATCATATTATCATGGAAAGTTTTTTCTCTATAAATCTAAGAGCTTTCGTTGGTATAATCTCTTGTCTCCCTTTATAGCAATTGAAGTTTCTTTTCAATACCTACTACATCTATCTCTATGTTGCATTACTTTATTACCCAATATGACTGAACTTTTAATTCAACTTAAAATGGCGTGGCTTGCTATAAACCAACTGATAAAGAAACATACCAATAGGCATTCTATATGCTGTCTAATATGCCCAAAGCTCATCAAGGCATAAACTCCAATCCTTTTCATTTGGGTTAATCATATTTCCAAGGATGGACTTCCCTTTTTAATTTGATATTTTAGCTCACCTACTAGTTTATGGATGATATGTAGTAAAGATATTATGTGTTATATTATATTTCCTCAAAAGAGCTTCCACAAACCTATTACAAAAATGCATACCTCTATAATTAATCATAGAATGATCAAAAGTGTTCCAAATCATGAAAGATATTATATTTCCTCAAAAGGGTTCCAAATCATGAAAAGATATTAGACTTCACAACTTGTTCCATGTCAAGGATCACAAGACTTGCATAAGAGGTATAGGTCTTTGGCCCTCAATCAAAAACTTTCAGTGCTATTCCAAAATTCCCTCTACTTGCATAAGAATGATGAATGTGCAACATAAGCAAAAGGCCTAAGGTTTTGGTAAAGAAAAACAAAGTTATATTGTTGAAATTGATTTGGGATAGGCAATTTCAGTGAGATTTTCTATACTTTGGTAAATTGAGCATTAATTCAACCTTGAGGAATTTAAGAAAATCTATTAGATTGTATTTGGCAATTAAAAATGGTGGCCTTAATTTGAATTCTATTATTTGGTGTTATCTTGGTGGATATTTTTGTAAGAATGATTTCTCTTGGTGTAGATGGATTTTTGCTTTGACTAGAAGATGATAGTATTATATTTTCTATAAAAATAGTTTGGGATATTATGACATTTATAAGCTTTACAAATACTGTATATCTTTTATAATATTGATCTTTGAAATTGAAATAAAGTAGTATTTTGGAGTTGATAGATGCGACAGCCACTCCAATAATATGTTAAATTTGGATATTATGAAACTTATGGATATAATCTAGTTGTTGTATAAGCCTTATCACAATTCATGCCTGTTAGGTTGGTCAGACATTGTCGATAGTTAGTGAAGAATAAAAGAGGATAATTTTCATTTCTGATATTTTTGGAGAAAACTAAAGGATTCATTGATATTACAAATTATATTTAAGGTTACGTCTATGATTAATTGACATGAATTAGAAACCCTATTCTTAAAAATGTGTACACAAATTTCATTAGTGTAAGACAATACGATGAAAGTCAATTGTTTGTTTTGGGCTTACGTTTAAATAAAATATCAGAATGCACAGTGATGTTACAAAGTTTGAATTATTAACATCTTAATTGGCAAATTCTTTATGAACTAACAACTAATTGTGAAATAATAGCGAAGAGATTATGGATTTAAATATTGAAATTTTGAGAATGTGTATGAGTCGTTAAATTATGGCATAACAATTCGATTTTATTTTTGTCATTAAGGAATCAGTAGATAAAGTCAGAATTACATTGAAGTTTATTAGTCATGATTGTGATTTAAGTATTTGGTGTGTTTTGGAGTACATGAAATGTGTAAAATACTTACACTTACGTAACTGCGTCTTACTTCGGATGGTGATTCAACTATGATATTTGGAATGTCCAATCACTTCATCTTATAAGGTGCTATTAAGTTGAGTTGGTCATAAAATGATTGTTTATGAAGCTTGCTAAATTAAATGTTATAGATCTTCTTAAGAAATTTTCATTGGACATATGTTTGAAAGATAGGCAAACTTTGCAACTAGGGAATTTTGAATTTGGAGGACCAAATTCTTTTAAGTGGGGGAATATGTAATACCAAGCCCATAATAATAACAATAATAATAATAAGCTCAATTTCTTAAACCTTGTCAATCAAGACCACCATGGATTTTTATTAAATTATTAAAGGTTTAAAAAAGGGAATAAAAAGGGAAAAAGAAAATCAATCGACAGTTTAGTTTTGTCAGTCAAAAACAAATCTAGGGAAAAGAGAAGAAAAAATACCTAAAGGAGTAAAGAATGCTTTGCATCTCAAGATTAGCTTGAAAATTAAAGGTTTAAGGTAAGATTTAGCTTAATTTCTTCAATAGATACAAGACCCATGTTTTAATTTTGTTATTCATTAAATTTTGAATTATTCTGATGTCATTCCGATGACTTTCTAGTAACATATTGGGTGTCGATAGAAAGATCTTATCAAGACCTTTCTAACAATTTTTGTGGGAACTTAATCAGATTTATATTTTGGGAGAAATCAAATATTTTTGTATTTTGAAAAATGAGTTTTGACAGTTTCAATGAGCCAAATTTAGGTCATCCAAAATCTATTTTTCGATAACCATTTTTGTCGAAACTTAGATGGATTTATAGTATGTATGTGAAATATCCATAGGTAAATCTAACTTGACCAGATGAGTATTCTATTATGACAATCAAAGCCCCAAAGTTGGCTAAATGAATTAAGAAAAACAAAAAACCCAAAAATTCTAGGCAGTTTGTGATAATTTCCAAACTTTTAATGTTTGTAACTTAAGCTATATAAATTAGATTTTGCCTAAGCAAAATTTTATATTATACTATTATATTTCTTATATGAAATCATGTTTTAAAACATCACTAGTGTTTGCATAGATTTAGAGTTTTAACAGCTTCAAATAAGCCAAATGGTTGTTGAAACCAAGAATTTTTAATAACCATTGATGATTTTGTAAGTTTTAGCCTTCATAAAATAGGATTTTGATTGATTTTTTGCTTAAATAAATTTAGGTTTTAAAGTACGATATGTATGCTTCATTTTGGTATCAAACACATCCCTAGATTTGACCTGGTGTATTAGATACAAGTGCCTAAAAATGAGCTAAATGATCAAGAAAAAATTTAAAATTTGAGTGTTTTACAAATTTTCATTTTTAATTATTTTAAAAGTTATTTTTGTTTAATAAATGATATATTTTGCTACAAAAAGTATCAAGATTAAATATTTCTATTTTATTAAATTTTGGCATAAATAAATATACTCTAGTAAATTATTTTTGAGTCATCATATTTTTTAAAATTAGATTCTTGTGAAGAAAATTTCATAAAAACTAAATTTAACTAATATTATTCTTCATAACCATATGTAATTTTGTTATTGATTTTGTATATTAGCATATATTTTCTAATTTTTTGAATGTTTTCATATTTTTCTAAATTATAAAAGAAGTAGTTCGGTTTTGAAAATAATACTGAATGAGAAAAAGTTGTCACACACTTTAAGTGTCAAAAAATAATCCGCAGAAGGGGTTTAGGATTAAGATAAAATCGATAAATTTGGTTTCTAATTTGTAATCTTTGAATTAATAGGAATTGAGAGCCTAAGTTCATTATTTCTTGGTTTTGGTTTAGCAGGTTCAGATAAGTGACTAATATCTCTTCGGTGTTTTGAAACCTTAAAATTAGCCTTGACATATTTAATTTGGTACATAATAACTAAATATTTTGTCCCTTGATGTGTTAAATTGGATTAAGCTTGAAACTATATATATTAGATTTCTTTATTTTGATTTGAAAAGTAATTTTTCAATTTGATATGATTTTGAATATAATTTTATTTAAGTTTATGTATGAACATATTTATTATCTATATTTTCGAATAAAAATGCTACATAAGATGTTTTGAAAGAAAATATGAGAAATTTGCTTTGTGCGAGTTCTAAATTGTGAAATACATGACTTTTGCTTTTGTATAGTTGGTTAATCTGGAAATATATTTTGTTTTGATTTGTCTCTCAGTATGACTATGGTCTAACCCTATCAATGGAGGTTAAACGTTAGCCATGTCAACATGTGCTTTGTGATTAGAAACCGGTTTCAACCATGCCACCTGTTAAGAACATTGGATTTTTATTTTGAACCATGCCATCAGTTAAGAATATTGATTTTTGTTTTGAACCGTGTCACCAGTTAAGAATAGTGATTTTTTTTAGCCATGCCACCGGTTGAGAATAGTAGATTTTGTTCTGACCTATTGCACAAAGTTTAAATATGGTTTCAGTATTTTACAGGAGACTAATAAAAAATGAATAATTTATGAAATTTTGCTAAGTTTTGTTATATGATAAATTTTATTTTGAAAATAGTATAATTAAAAAAATATTTATCGAATATTAGATTATCCAATTCTATTCTTGAATTATTACTATTTAGAGTTTTGGCCTAAATATTTTAGGGCATGTTTAATCCAACTGAAGGGATGTCGGTTACTTGCTGAGCATTCATACTCACTCCATTAATTTCCTATATTTTTTTCAAATATCAGAACATGCATATTTGGAGCTTCGTTTTGATGAGAGATTTCGTTTCTGAGTTTAACATCTATTTTTATACTTTGGAATGTAAGTTATTAGATACGGATTTAGTTGATTTGTTAGTTAGAAAAATATTTGGTATTTTTAATCAAAATGTAGCGTAAAAATTTTGGGAGACTTGTAAGTTACCAGTTTAGAGTTTTAAGTTTTAATTGGTATGATATCTATTGCCTTGCACGCTTATTGTTACGTCTTAAATCTCTAGATTTGGGGCGTGACAATATGGATCATCCCAAATGTAATACGTAGCATCATCTTGATCTTGTCCCTTTAAACACTGGTCAAATCTTTTGGTAAATTCTTTGTGGTTAAATAATTAACAATATTTGCACACCGAGGAGCTGACATGCCAATTGAAAGGAATTGCTTATCTAGAGAGTTTTCATGCAAAGGAATTACGTCTTCTTCATGGACTAGGTTGCCAAGATGATCTACAACAAAGTTTTCAATACCTTTCTTATCTTTTATTTCCAATTCAAACTTTTTAGAGAAGAAGTATCCACCTAATCAGTCTTGGTTTTGCATTCTTCTTCATGACCAAGTGCCTAAGAGCTGAATGATTAGAATAAATAATTAATTTAGTACAAATCAAATAAGAATGAATTTTCTCTAAAGTAAAAATAATCACTAAAAGCTTTTTTTTCAATTATGGAATAGTTAAAGAATGCATCATTCAAATTACGGGAGGCATAATAAATGGCGTGTGGTGCTTTGCTAATCTACTATCCCAAAATAGCTCCTACAGAATAGTCACTTGTATCACACATGATCTCAAAGGAAAATTCCAATCTCGTGGTTGGATCATAATTTCTAAAGTCAAGAACTCTTTCAATTTCTTGAATGCCTCTTTGCATTTATCATTAAAATGGAAGGCCACATCTTTTTATAACAACTTGCATAGCAGTAATGCTATCTTTGAAATATCCTTGATAAATCTACGATAGAAACCTGTATGACCAAGAAAAGAATGAACTTTCCATACACCTGATGGAAATGGCAAAGAATGGACAAGGTCTATCAAAGATTTAACCACTTCTATTCTTCTATAAGAAACATGCTCTAGAACTGTATCTTGATCCACTATAAAATGACATTTTTCCTAGTTCACTAATAAGGTTAGTTTCCATGTATTTTTCAAGCACAAGTGTAAGATTATCGAACATTTATCAAAAGAATCACCATAGACACTAAAATCATCCATAAATACCTTTATAATGTTTTCTATATAATCAAAAAAATGCTAACCATAAACCTTTGCAATATGGTTGGTGCATTGCAAGGACTAAACAACATGCGCTGATAGATAAATGGCCCAAATAGGCAAGTGAAGTTTATAACCTGAGTATTCATCAAGAAACACCAATGAGAATAATCGGCTAACCTTTTTAAGCATTCATCTATAAAAGGAAAAGGAAAGCGGTATTTACAAGTTATCAAATTCAATTTGCAATAGTTAATACAAACTTACCACACCATTTGAGCTCGAGTAAGAATAAGCTCATTATCTGCATCCTCAAAATGACGATGCCAAACTTCTTAGGAACCACTTATACTTGGTTCACCCACTTACCATCTGAATTATGGTTTCATATTAGGATTTGAGGTTTTAAGTTAGGGTTTAGCATTAGGCTTTAAGGTTTTTGGTTTAAGGTTTAAGTTTTGGATTGGGTTTAGGGTTTCCCCAAATGTATAACCTAGATAATATAGTTAACAATAATTTTCAAGATCAAGTGCATACCACTTATGCTAAAAGCTATAGCTGAAAGTAGAGGCGCACCTTTATTTCCTTAAGCACTAAAAACGCAGAACCCAACTCTGAGTGGTCAGTAGGCATAAAGGGCTGTGCCATTGTAGTAGCACGAGTTGGCCAATCATGTACTTTATCCCCAATCATTTATAAAATCAATGGTAATGAATAGTAGTTTCCCACACGTTGCTAACCATTGCACCACATCTCTAATGGTCTGCCAGCGAAGTCTAGCTGGGACTCACCTTTGTTGTGACCATAAACATCCTTATAAGGGCTAAAGCACCAAAGATTAGACCATAGTGATGAAAGTTGGTAAAAAGGGTCTCATGCTAAGGCTGAGGGGTAAGGGGTTGGATATAGCAAAAGTGGTGATGGCGGGAGCTATGGTAGAAAATAATTTTCTTGGAAGAAATCCATATTTTCAAATGATGAAGGTACAATTAAGGTCCTTAGAACGTATTTTCTAATTCCAGAAATGGATCACTTATGGCAATTCACTATGTAGTTCTCATAAAGAAAATTGAGTCTCGAGAGACTGATGATGGTGAAATATTGGATAGCCAGTTATCTGACTAGTTGGATAATCCATGAATAAATGTTGACCCTTTCCATTTACCTTAAAGGACAAATTCAATACTCCATTGGCTTTGCCATTTGTAGGTCTAGACCTCATGAGTCACAAATTTAACAACTCTATTAAACTCTTGTATCATATACTTGATGTCTTTAATAGTTTTATCCACAAACATGACTCGTTCATGGCACAAATTAAAGTGAACGAAGATGTTATGGCAATCCTTAAAAAAGGTCTTGCTCAATTCAAACCGTATTATATGGTTCCACTCGAGATTTCCATCCCGTTTCAGTCAATCAATTTACTACTTGCTCTGATCCAATTTATTGCCATCATCACGGACAATGAAAACAAGGGCATATACTAAGTTTTTCTGGAAGAAATTGAATGCTTTCAAATCCTTGCAAGAAATTACTTTTAGTTTTATGAATATGGATTCCATGATAAAATTTTGATATTCTTCAGACAACCTTTACAAGATACCCATTGAATTTCTAGACTGACAAAGCTCTTTTGGGCCTAACTAAAAACAAGAGACAACTGTGAATGGAGCACTTCAGTAAGCAATAGCTGAAGAGTCTTAATGCTTAATCCAACTTCCCAAAATCACAAAAACTCAAAATATGCAACTGACTTGAACCGTGTGTTTTAAATTTTGCATATAAAGTCCCTATGTTACATATGTTAATCTCGGCATACACATAATAGTATTAAAAATATAATTGAAACAAATCACAACAAAGTAGTGGAATTAATATGAACATCAAATCGAGACCTCAAGGACCAATTTGTAGGACTTTAGTCTATCTATCATAAATAAAAAAAATAACAAAAGAGAATGTTACGTTATACCTTAAACAAATGGATCAACTCTACTTGTTCTTGTAGATCAATTTTAGTTGTCATAAACAGATGCAATATAATTGTTCAGCTTCTAATGGTGATCCACATAGGAACTTAGGAAACCTTTAAAATGGAAAAGACAAATATGCTTAGTTGAACGCTATGCTAGTAGCCTTTGCTTCCAAAACCAGATACCTTCATTTCCTCAGGAGTTAAATACACTAGTTGGATGAGAAACACTTTTTCCTCATTTTGTTTGTCTGTTGTAGCAGAAGAAGAAAAGTAAGAGAAAAGACTGAGTGGTAATTTCACTTCCCTAAGAATTTGGAGTTTGCGGCTAGGAAAACTTAAATAGTCGGGTTGATTACAAACCCATATTTGATCCTTTTGCACATAAGCCAATGTAGTTAATTGAACTATTCGATTAAATCCTTAGGCGTATTCCTTAACTTTTCAATTAACTCCATTCTGATTTTAATTCTTATAAAATCACCTCTTATAATGACCAATTAAATCTCTAACACGTTGATAGTAATAAAATTAATTCGGTTAAGAATAATTTTATTTGTAGACTAAGAGCGACATCTAGCAATGCATCTTAGCTACCTAGATGTCAAGAGAGAAGAGCTGGTTTTGACAAGCTTTTCAATGTGTAGTATGACAATATAATTCGATCGTTTGTTGAAAGAAGGTAAGAGGATAGTACCCTTAGCCTTATCATTATCAGTCTTGTTAAACCTTTGTACTAACTCCACTTGTATTCCCTTAGCTAAGGACTTCTAACGAGTTAATTTGAATAGAGAATAAGTGAGATATGTTCTCTCATATCAGTTAGGGTGATGAATCATTTTTAGATCACTCATCGATTGTCATATGCTTCATATCATACTGAAAATCACCTTTCTTTTGCATCCTTCTTGAACGCATTCGTGATGAATCAAAACATGACAATTCACGTACAAGATGATCCAATGTCAAAAGTCAAAAGATTATTTACACTACTAATACATGAATATTTATATAGAAAATTAGTAAAATACCAAATGGAACTCTCATAATGAGTCATGTTTAATGACTTATTCAACTAAGAAGCACCAATATGTTACCCCCAAGTATCTCCATACTTCAACTTATGAGATCAGTTACATGCACCATATGTATTAAACTTAACATATGTCAAGTTTTGAGCATTATCAATGCCATGTCTTAATAATATGATGATCGAAAATATTTTCAAAAACGCGACTTTGATGTATAATAGGATTCAAAATTTTGATTTAGGGAAAGCTTCAAAAAACACCTTGTGGTTTTAGTGAAAATCACTTAACTCCCTTCTGCTTTAAAAATTGTTACTTACCGCACATGTGGTTTCATTCCATCAAAAAAAAAGCTTAACGCCATTTAAATCAGATGTGGAATATCAATTTTACTTTAACCACTTTAGACAAGTACTGTTAGAATTTTCGAGGGTAAAAATAAACATTTCACGTGAAATTTAACTGGCGCTAAGCTTTTTTTTTTTTTTGATGGAATGAAATCACAATGAAGGTAAACAACATTTTTTAAAGCACAAGGAGATTAAGTGATTTTCACTAAAATCACAAGGTGTTTTTTGATGTTTACCCTTTAATTTATTGTAATTCCTTTTGTAAGGTAGTGTATTTCATGAGATTTATCTATATAAGTTATTAATAACATTTATATCAAAGAAACACCACAATTAAATCAAATAAATAATAATAATATAAGATACACGAAATTGTTCATAGAAGTATAAGCTAATCTTAATTGGCTTGCAGGGCTTACACAAACAACCTAAGATGAATCCTATATATCCTATAGAGGATGAATCATGTGTATCCCAATAGGTTGGATCGTAGGATATAATTACCATATTTTGAACCCCCTACCAATAAATGCCTAGAAACAATGTGATCAATGATGAAAAGTTGGACTAAATTGACCAATTCAATCAGTTAAATTGAAAATTAATTGGTTCAATGGTTCAACAATATATATATACGAATTTTAATTGAACCGGACAAAACCACTTTTATTGGATTAAAAACTATTTTTAAACCAATTTCTCCCATACAAACTTTTATTGGATTAAAACACAAAATTGAAAATTTAACATTAGTTTCACTAGCTTTTAGCAGTATGCATATCACACAAACTTTTTTATTTTTTAAAATTTTAGACTTATTATCATTTTTCTTTACATTTTTTTATTTTTTCTGATTTTATGAAAATTTTTATTATTTTTATTATTTAATTATTTTACATGTTGAGTGATTGAATCGAAGACCGATAATTCAACTGAGTCGATAACCAGTTCAATTCTTTATTCTTTATATGTAATTAGTCCGATATAGGTCCGCAATTTAGTTTCTTTTAAATTTAGAAAGCTTTTAGTTCTCAGCACCACTTTCTCTTGATCTTGGTAATCTTTTTGCGTTAAAAGATCCGAGCTGGATTTAGAACACCACCCTCGTAGGATTGCAGAACCAATGCGCCGAAGCCACAGAAGCATTCACAGCACCAGGCCGCCACTCAATATGCATCAGCAACGCCAACTATTGGGGCATGAACACACAATTAAAAAAAAAAAAAAAGCTTATACAAGATTTGCCCAATTTACGACTGTACAACGTATTTCCTTTCCTTTCAATCAAGGAGTATACAATGTGGTAAGATATGAGTGTGATGCCTCTATGAGCAAGAATATGTTCAACAAATCGCACAAGAACAAATCAGTCCTAAGCTGCTGTGTTGCTAAAAAAAAAGGATGAGGGGTAAAAGAATCCAAGATCAATGCTCATTGCTATCCCTATCGGAGGCTTTGAGGCAGCACTGGGCCTCCATTCAACATTCTTGCACTATGTTCATCCGTTGCAACTCCACTCCAACTAGAATTTCTCATGGAGAATATCCGACTCCGATCAAACCCACTTCCTCTAAAGCCTGTTATCTTTGATGATACCATAGGCATCACAAGAACCGCAGATGCATTGATGGAATCCTCTCCAAAACCTAGTGATAAGAAAAATGTTGTCTGCAAAGGGAATAGCAATATCAATTTTAGCACCAAATTAGAGTGTTACATTAATATTATTAGAGGATAAGTCTAAAAATCCAATCGCATTACCTTTGCCTTGGCCAGCAATTCTGTGATCCTCATCAGCATTCCTCGTGTAAATGATTTTATCTCTTTGTTTTGAGCATCTTCAGATGGCAAGATCAACCTAGGAGGGGGAAAAATTACAGCAGTTGGTTTAAGTACAAAACTTGTTCAGTAGAAAGGTACATGTAAGCACTTATAACCTCAATAATGGTAAAAAAGAAAAAAAAATGCTATATCAACTTGTTCATTTGTCAGCATTTCGTCAGCTCTCGTCTATGCTACAAGCCATGAAGGATCACAGGTTGTTTGACAAGACCAAGAAATCTGCCTTTTACCTTTCAGTTTCAGTAGAACTGCTGGAAGAGAAAACAGAATGTAGATGTGAATTCTCCTTTAGCTCACCACCTAAAAGGAGGGAAAAGATGGAAGTCAAAATGCGCTCCTAGCTTTAAAAGCTATATACAGAATTGAAAAAACCAAGTACCTCTTGACTCATCAGGTGCCAATAAAGAAATGCCTAGGAACACAGACATCATTCCTAGAACGAACATTGTTGTCCTCAGTGCATCAAACACCTGTTTTATTAAACAAGAAACAGCCTTTGAGGTCATGTAATTCCATATTCCATTGGTAGGGGCCAGAGTTGACAAATACTATCTTGTGCAGGCTACCTGCATGATTAGCTTTACAGCTTTGCTACACTGACTAATTGACAAAAGCCATCAATTTTCACTTAGATTTCTTTTAATGAATGATAACTACTTATTTAAAAGCAAGATTACAGAAGGCTGTCAAGCGATTGCTACAAAAAGCAGCTTCAGTTAAAAAGCAACAACAATTTAGGATCTACTCAGAACAACTAGGCATTGAAATTCTCCAGGAAATTCAGCATAATAATCTTACTCCATTTAAGATATATTACACTGATAAAATTACTGAGGGTAGGGAGTAAGGTGATTTGAACCAAGAATCTTGACATAATATGCATTTGTTGTGTGTCTGTGAAAAAGAGAGAGAGAGAGAGAGAGAGAGAGAGAGAGAGAAGACCTGATATTCCTGGAAGTATATAAATCCCGTACAAATGGAGAAGAAAGTCCAAGCAATTTGAAACATGGGAACAATCAGGATTGCATCGAAGAGTGACAACCCTTCATTCAACCTTGCCATCTGCAGTAGGAAAGGGTCAGTATAAGTACTCCTAAAATCACTCTTCATGGCAGAAGAATAAGAATACTAGTTCTGCCATAATTCTTACCCAAAATCCAGCAGTACTAAGAAATAAAAGTATCATGGAGTATGTGAACCAGCTGTGCAACTGATAACCATCGGACAGCGCCAACCTTAGAAGGTTTGAGCTGGATAACATGAATATCACAATTAGAATTAATCAAAGTGCTAGTTTTACTTGAAAGACTAATGACATCTAAAACAGCCAACTTACAGAGATTTTGCAAACAACACCGAGCATGATCCTACAGCACCTGAAACTACAGCATATGAAAAAGGAAGCAGCATGTTCCAATACGGTCTAAGGTCTTGCCCAGAGACAGCAAGAAGTTCCCCTCTCCTGAATGTTTGCATGTTAAGGCGTGTCAATCAAATGAACAAATGATTAAAACGAAACACATTAGCATGAGTAAAATAGCTAGCTCCCAAATCTCACCTGTAGATGGACTGATGTAATGCAATAACTAAGATCAATATCAGGCAGTAAAAGAGGAATGTTATGTTGCTGTATTTCTCTGCCAACTGTTGTGGCGTATAAACTGAAAGAAAACAGAAAGCACCCATGAATTTTGTGCAGAACCAGTGAAACCAAAGCACTCTCTCCATGTATGCATGCAGACTTCTCTCTCAATACGTTTATAATATAAATTTATGTGAATGTATTGTTTTATGTCCTTTCTCCTTCCCTTTCCTCATCTGGCTGAGGAAGAAGGTATGCAATCAGGATTTTAAAGATAATACAACCAAGTCTAAAAATAAAGTGAGGTCAGATACCAGGAGACTGGTGGTTGCCAAAGGCAACTAGAAAAATATTTCCAAGAACTATAAACGCTGTGGCTACTAGCACCCTGGAAACAATATCAATGACAATGAGAGAGAGTTAGAGACAAAATTTTGGGAGAAAAAAAAAAGTGAAGACTCAGTTATCAAAATTTAACTCTCACTTCAGACTAAAACATACTTTACAGTAACCACTTTGTTTAAAACGTAGTAAGCGAAGGCAATGTTGGATACAAACTGAACAGATCCCAAGGCTGCAAGAAGAGACTGCAAAGGTTGAAGAAAGTGGGGAAACGTGAGAGAGGAAGAACAATAAGCTTGAAAATAAACATACACAGCTATAAAACACAAGAATAGTGTTCAAACTTGCAAAATCAGAAAAATACTTCAAACCTAGGCTTCCATTATCCCAAAAATTGTTGATCATGTTGCTTTGAAATGTCCAACTCCAATATAAAGAATTGTTAACAATAAAAGGAAAACAAGCCATCATTATCCAGCTTTGTAAAGCTACTTACCAACAACTAAGGTTAGGGATAAAACATAATACATCAAGCCCACAACATAAAGCGTAAACACATTTAATGTAGCTTCTTAATCTTAAAGCTTCCTTATGGAGGAAATTAATCAGCAGTTTTGTTTGAACCTATTCAGATCAGAAGGCTGGGCATACTGACCTGAGCAGCATAACCAAAAGAAATGAAGTTTAGGCAATTTCCAAGAATGAAAAAGAGAATACCTACAAATGAAGAATTACATTTTAACATCAAGTCACTTCACATAGAGCAGAAATGAACACCCATTTAGCATCATAAGACTATAACAATACCAACTCTCCAAGTTTGGTAGTAAATGATAGGCTTCAATGGAATCTTTCCAGCTATTCCTTCACCATCCACTGTTGAATGTCTTTCTCTCTGTGTATAAAGGTACACCCAATGATACAAGCAAAATGGTAACAAGAATGAAAATCCGAGCTGTCAGATTAAAGAGCTGATAACCATGCAAGCTCTCACATAGAGCAAAGAATGGACGAGTTACTTAATAATTTGGCATATAAACAAAGGGACTCGATGTTCATATTTGAATATGCTGCTAAGACTCTTCATTTTTCTTGAAGCACCCTTGTTTAACATCTGTGTCCGATGTATATTTAAACATGGTTATAGGGATATGACCCCCAAAGGACCCTCCAATACACGGAAAAACTAAGAAAAAATTGAACATGCTCATGTCGGACACATACATGTATCTAACACTCATGCCCAAGTCCGAGTAAAATTGCATTTAATAAAGTTTCACCACATTAGGAAAAATAAACAGATTTGCTTGCAATCCGAAGAACTGGCAAACCCATCAGATTAATGGAATGCAGACCTAATTTAATATGAAAGCAAGATTATTACAAGGCTAAGGCTTACTAGTAACAGCAAAGTCTTGTGCTGTGAAACGCTTATGCAGCAACAGGAACATGAATAGAAGTACACAGACGATTGTGTAACTTGGGAAACTTTCAAGGAGGAAATAAAAAGAACTTGATCACTGTGACTTGGAGATTGCAATTTTCGTACCTCATTGTGACCTAATTTAAGAAGGTTTGTTCCAAAGTTGATGGCAACACTGCCAAAGAGGTTGATGAATGCTCCAATGACCCACTCTCCCATGGTTTAGAAATGTAATCAACTTTAGAAAAACCAGCATGCAGTAGAGAACATAAGCTTAGCTAGGATAGATATAAACAATAAATGTAGTCTCGAGCAACACTGTTTATGTGAATTCTCTGGGATCCGTTAGCAAGGGCCTCGGGGCCCACGTTGAATGATGTCAGCAGAGAAATTTGAAGCGGGGAAATTAAATAACAAAGTGATGCCTGCAGATAATCAAGGACGAAGAATCGCAAATTAGGAAAGAAAAGAAAATTTTGAAATTAGAATATTAAAAAAAAACAAGGTGAGGAAGTACATAAAAGAATGAAGTATACCAATTAAGGTACCATACGAGCAACCCTGATACAGACGAGTAAAGAAAGCAGCAGGATGAGGAAAATTCAATCAACGTACTGGTTACCATACCAAACAATACAATACAATACCATAAAAAAAGCTATTAATATTAGTATTTATCAATCGGCAACAGCGATAATCTTGAGTTGTTTAGGACTTAGAAGGTAAATAAATTTATACTAATAGAAATGGAAGAAAAAAAAAATAAAGGTATAGGATAGCAGATATTCATTGAAATCATAAATAATAGAAAAGAAAAGAAAAGAAAATCAGGAGTAGATCCTAGGAAGCAAGAGAAAAGATCAAGTCTTTGCTTGTCTTAGGAGATCTAGTCTAATTCAATTCCTAAATCCACAACGGATGAACGGATTCTTTGCCGGCATTCTTGTTCTTCATTAAAAATAAATGAAGAAAAAGGTAAAAGCCTGAGGATTCATATTAAAAAAAAAAGAACAAAAAAAAAAAAAGCTTGGTGGAGATTTACCTAATGGGAAATGGGAATCAAACTGCTCTCTGTCTCTCTTGATTATTTTGCAATTGCAATTGCAATTGTAATTGGTGAATGCTTTGGGTTTGGGGGAATAATATTGTGGTATACTATGTATTCAACTATAGAGAATGGAGAGAGAGAGAGAGAGAGATTAGAAATTTCTGCGGTTGTGAGGTCAATGGCGAAAAAGCCTCGTACTTTACCAACCGCAAACGCGAAGGCGGCCGCACTCCACTGTTAAAGAAGAAAAAGGAGCTTTGAGTTTTGTACAAGGCTGACTAATTGCATTACGACACATCACACGTGATCACAAACCTTGACCGTTCCGATAATCTTTCTCCACAACCACAACAGCTCAGCTAGATTTGGTTTCTCGTCATTGAGTCGAAAAAGACTAGTTTCAACCGGTAAAACGGGTGAGAATATCTAAATTAAAAAAAAAATTAAAAAAAAAAACACTAAATAAAGAAACTTCAGAGCTTACTTACATTTTGGACGCCACGGTGGTTGGTTCATAGTTTATAAATACATTATTGTAATTAGATGCTACTACTTGTTAGGTAAAAAAAAGTGTAATTACAGTGATAACTTCTATTCTATGCTTCTTCTTGTTCTGAAGTACTTCAACCAAGGAAGAACTAGTTTCACTATCAATAACTCTAAGATAAAGACGCCGAAATCTGATGATCAAAAGTTGTCCAAGGCTGGAACACAAACATTTTTCCATGAACTATAATCAGATGAGCTGGTATCTCCGTGAGCTCCACAAATATTGCAATTTTCTAATTTTGAAAGGTCCAATTCCAAAAAAAGCTCTGGATAGTTTTGACCAACACTGAAGAAGATGCTAACGGTTGCAGATTATTTCTGTGACGATTAGGATCAGGAATCGTACTCTGACCTTTTACCGGACGATTATGGTTTTCCGTTATTCAGCTTCAACACCATCAGGCTCAGAGCGAAGAAGAGAAAAGTTAATTCGCTGTTTATTTAAACAAGTTAAAATTTGATGTCTTGAACCGTTACTTCAAACCAGGGTTTTAAGCAGTAGCAACCATTTTGAGATTTTTTATTATTAATACTCGTGATCAATATTTATTATAATTAATTATAATAATATTTATTATATATATAATTATAATAAATACGACATAATCGATAATGCATTTCACCAATTCAAAAGATAACTTTGGATATAACGCCCTCCGGCCCCACAACTCTTCCACCCTGTACTCTAAGCAAAGCAAAGCTGTCACAAACTTTGTTCGCTAGATCTCAAATAAAATAACATGTTATTCCCCGTTATATATCTGCATAATTGTCATGCTATATTGAATATTGACCCTTGCAATCAGCAGTCAGCACCCACTCTTTATCCTTTTCCGATTATAGCTCAAGTCTTTCTTCAGGTGCTAGGTTTAAAAACATAGACACCAGTCTCACAAAAGGTTCATCATTTCACTTAACATACCGCTACACATAGTGAATCACAAAATGACCCTACATAAAGAAAGAATGACTTTCAGCCATTGCTGCCAGTGCCATTGTTTCAGCAGCCTCTCAATTCACAACAACCCACCACGCCCTAATACCCGCGGGGTGGGGGGAGGGGGGAAGGGTTGATGGAGCATCAAAAGAACTTCACTTCTATACAAGTAATTGGATCTGTTCATGTTAAGCCGTTATAACCCAGTAATGCCACTATTGCCTTTTTCCATACTATAATCTCAGAAATGATGCTCCATTAGTCCAATGATAACCAGAAATATAGAATCACTGCAAAACAAAAATGAAGAGTAAAAGGTTTCATAAACAATAAATTTCCGCTCGACCAATAAATTTTCTCATAAACAGTAGTAAACTGAACATTTGGACCCAATAACCAACGTCCAATGGATATAATTCTGCTACACCACCACAACTGAATGGAGAATTTATCAACAAGAGTTCAAGCAAAAAACTGAAGAAAATCTACCAGCAAGCTCATTAAGTGGACAAGGAAGGAAACAGCTTGCACACAAGTGACACAATATTCGTACAGTACTAACATGTTATTCACTATCCAACAAAGGTAAAAATTTTAATATCCTTTAAACGAATGCCACAACAATAGAATCAGAGCAACAGTTAAAAAAAAAGTGCAGAAAGAGGGAAAAGAAAAAGAAAATGATCAGGCTTGGGCGCCAGTCAAAGCCTTCATCTGAATATGATTAGAATCAGCAACACTGGTTGGCAAGGCCTCGTGAGAACCCGGTTCCCTCGTCCCAACAGTCTTAGCAACCAAAGCACAAGCGAGAATCACAATGATGACCACAAACATGACATGATCCAAGAACAGTAGATCTAGAATGGCCAAAGCCCTCAGCCGGGACTCGTCAAGGTCGCACTTGGTGGATCCCTCCACTCCGCTCACAACATCAAGCAACTTATGGCACTATATCACCTCAATCTCACGTCTCAAATCTCTGAGGATATGTTTTGATATATATGTAAAGATCTAAGCCTATATTTGTGAGGTATTTTTTTGGGACAAAACCGTAAAATTCAATTAGCCAAAGCAGACAATACCTCGCAATGTGGGTACGGGTCTTCACAAAAAGTATCCAAGCGCAATCACCAACTGGTGGGAGCTAAGTGCTACACAGTGAGAGCAACCTTTAGAATCTTGCGGAAGCTAAGTACTACAAGGTAGAAGCTAATTCTAAAATCTCAATGCCTAGTGTGATCCTGATTCAGTCTATTCCGTATTGGGCAAAACGATGACGTCAAGCTTTAAAACGTAGGGAGTTTGTAACAGCCCAATCCCATATCGGTAATCTTTAAAGATCTGCCATGATATATATGTAGAGAACTAAGGCTATACTTGTAAGGTGCTTTTTGGACAAAACCATGAAGTTCAATGGGCCAAAGTCAACAATACCTCGTAGGTTGGGTGCAAGTCTCCACAGACGCCTTTTGGTATAAATGCCTCTACGTAAAGAGAAAACCCTGTTTGTGACTCCCCAAATGTTAGTATAAGCCAGCAAGCCAATCGTCACTTGCTTGTGTTGCGTTATCTTGTCATTTTATGTATTAATACATTTTTGGTATTTCTTTATCCATGAATCATATTATAAAAGTGTTATATATAACTTATGCAGATAAAACCTGTGTTGAACTTTGCCATTGCAATCGTAAGGATTTACAATTATGAAATCTTAATGCATCAAAGTCGTTGCATTGTCAATATGAGAAATGACAATGCTTAAAGGCTTATTATATGTTAAGCCTTCATTTACATAATGTATGCAATTAATCTTATAGGTTGAAGTATGGAGACTTTTTACGATAAAATATAGACTCGGTAGTCGAATAAGTTTATTGCATATGGACCACTATGAAAGTTCCATTTAGTATTTCACTCAAGTATCCATTGAAATATTCTTATATGTCAATAGTGTAAATAATCTTTTGACTTGAGACACCAGGTTATTTTGGATATGACATGAAACATGCAAAGATGGTTAATGGTCTAAAGAAGATTTATTACCTCAGGTGATATAAGATGACATATCTCACATGTTTCTAGCTAATATTGACTCATTGAAGTCCTTGGCCAAGGTAACTCTTGTGGAGTTAATATGAAAGCTATAGGACCAATATGAAAATAGTTCAGAGTAGACATAGCAGAATGCTTTTACCTTAACTTATCAATTACAAATAGTCCTAAACCCTAATTGCCAGAAATAACTTTCAACACCTCTCGAACCTATGCAAAAAGGATAACTCTTGTTGAAATTAAGGATAAAAAGAGAAAATGACTTTATTTCTAGTGTATAGTTAAGTATACAATAAGCCACAAATGCATGGAATCCCAATTATACCAAATTTGAATCGAAGGCAATAAGGAGAAACTTGATTGGGTGGAGTTTTCACACTGCATTGACAAACTTGTATTGTTGGTGATTGAGGGTGACAAAAAAGAGTAATCAACACTCTTTCTTGATGCCATGTTTGAAACTGCAAGGAGAAATCAATAAAACAGGTTCATTATCTTATACTCTGGCGATAAACAAAATTTTATGGCTAACACTATTGTGAAAAGGTTGGTACTATCTATTTAGAGTAATTGTAAACTAAATATTAATATAGTTGATAGGGGTAGGATTCATACCTCAGAAATTTGTATAGAGGCACAGTGGACTATTCATGGAGTTTTGTTCTCATTTAACTTCATGGCACTCCCCCTGAAAGGTTGTGATATGGTTTTAGAGGTATAGTGGCTAATTATCTTAGGGCCCAATACAATTCTAGCTGGATTTGAAATAGGGGACACTGAGAAGCCTACAACCTGGGTTTATTCAAATCTTGAATGAGAAACATGCCTTTAAGCTTCCACTTCCATTGATCATGGGAATAAGACATCATCCTTATACATACTCCATCGGGAAATTCAAACTTGAAACAGATATTAGAAGAGTATCAGCAAATATGTGTCATGCTTAAAGAGCTGCTACTTTGTAGTGCTCATGACCATAGAATACCTTTGAATGATAAAATTAAAGCTGTAAATATTAGAGACCCTACAGGTATCCAACTATCCAAAAGATTAAAATTAAGAAGTTGGTAACTTAGATATTAAAGGGTGGGTTATTAGATATAGAAATAGCTCATTTGCTTCACCTGTAGTCATGGTGAAGAAAAATATGGTTCCAAGAAACTCTTTATAGATCATAATTAGCTCACTGTTAACATTAATTTTCAATTCCTTTGGTGGTTGAATTGGTAGATGCATCTTACTTCTGTATACTAGACATAAGATATGGATTTTTCACTAGATTATAGTGCATGAAGGCCATTATGAATTTTTAGTGATACCTTTTGACCCACTAATGTTCCCTCCACTTTCTACAGCCTAATGAACTTTCTTTGTAAACTTAATAAAATTTTTATTGGTTTTATTTATGACATATTGGTTTGTTCAATCAATCAAGGATGTAACCTTTTCATTTAAGCAATTAAAGACTATTTACCAAACGTGCTGTACATGCGCAATAGTTGGGAGCATAAATTAAAAAGGATGTTTGAATGAATTTTTTTCACATGTGACATATATCAAAATATAAAATAAAATCCCATGCTAAAAATAATAATAATCTAAAATGATAAAGAAAAAAGAAGAAAAAAAATTTACCCATTTTCTTCTTCCTTTTTTTTCAACACAGTGCTACTAGTTAAGAAAAAAAAAACCTTAACAATTCAGTTTGAAAACCCTAGAGAAAAAGAAAAAACCCAAAACGTCATGTTCATTTCCCAGATTTTGTTCCTCAGTTGAAACAAGAGATTGACCCAAGCGACCATCAATAATTTCCTGCGTCTTATTGTGCTCCATCTTTTGAATACCATTTAATCTTCATCTTTTGAATACCATTTAATCTTCATCTTTTGAATTTACTTTTTGAGTCCTTACAATACCATTTAATCTACTTCT
>JBBYHM010000027.1:22041-66340 GCA_038381775.1 Adansonia rubrostipa
CATCTTTTGAATACCATTTAATCTTCATCTTTTGAATTTACTTTTTGAGTCCTTACAATACCATTTAATCTACTTCTTTTGAATTTACCCATAATATATCAAGAATATTCATCCTATTGTGCTTTATATGGATCTCTGAGGCATTAATTTAGGATTTTTCGAACACGAATTGACAGCTTGGTTTTCTTCAACTTTGGATTTCAACATAAATGAATTTAGGGATTTTGGAATTAGGTTTGGTATTTTGATTTTGCAATGTAAATTAGAATGAATTATGGGGTTTTATAGTTTAACAGATGAAAATGGGTATTGAATATCTTACAGATTTTAGAAATGTTTCAAAAAGAAGAGAAACGTTTAGGGTTTTTTTTTTTTTTTTCATTTACTTTGTTTTCTAGTTAATTTTTCTGGCTTATAGTTTATTATTTCATTTAGTTATTTTTTAAAGCCACGTGTATTTATAAATTACATGTTAGCATTTTCTATTGTAAGTTTCGCGTATGACATTTAAACGCGAGTTTAATAGGTAAAAAGTCCTTAATTGCTTAATATAAAAAGGTTACATCCTTGTTAATTGAAATGAAATGTTTAATCCTAATTCACTTAAAAACTAATGCATCTAGGCCTAAATTGAGCATTTGATTGTAAAAAAAAAAAAAAAAAAAAAGAAAATATGAGTTTGGTGCTAGAGAAATTAACTATTAGGCCATTTGATCTTTAACAAAGGAATAGCAATAGATAAAGAAAATTTTTAATGAATCATAAAGTACCATTTCCAAATTTGTTAATGAATTAAAATGATCTTGGGGGCTAGCTAGTTATTATAAACATTTCATCAAGGGATTTGGAATTATTAGTAAACCATTATCTAATTTGTTGAAAAAGAAAGCATGGGGATAAAGTGAGGTTACCACGGAAGCTTTTAATCAACTCAAGGTAGCCATGATAAAAGCCCTAGCATTGCCCTTACCAAATTTTTTTTCTCAGAATTTATTGTAAACTAATGCATCTAGGTTAGAAATATGTGCTATTTTGACCCAAAATGGAAGGCTTTTAGACTAGTTTAGCAAAACATTAGCACATAGGCGCCAAGTACAATCATTTTATGAGATAAAGATGTTAGTTATTTATGTTGCTATCAAGAAATAGATTGCCTATTTAGTAGGCAAGCACTTCAAAATCAAGACTAATCACTGCAATCTAAAATTCCTTCTAGATCAATAGGTCACCATTATTGATCAGTAGTAATAGGTAACCAAAATGATGAAATAAACTATGGGTTTGCTATAAAAAAGGAACATGCGACATTGGTGCCAACATTTTGTCTAGAAAGTTGATTGTTAATGATTCTTAGCTAATTACCTTATTGGTAAAGGGAACTAACTTGATGCAAATAGTCCAAGACTCTTAGAGAGTTGATACCAAGATATAAATGCTTATCATTTACTTGGAGAACTACCATGACCAGAATTCCAAGCATACTTGGGTTAGCAATCAATTGAGAGGCAAGGGTAAGCTAGTTATGGGGAATCAATCTTATATAGAGTAATAACTAAAGGCCTATTTCATGGAAGTCATTCTAATGATGACTTCAGAGCCCAAGTTATTATTAATAGGATCTTAGTATCTTTTACTCAAAGGTATTATGAATAAGAGTTAGTAAAATAGTAAGGGAATACAAAACTTTCTAGGAGTGCAAATATGACTCTTAAGCTAGTATATGGTTATTACAACCCCTTTCTATACTTAAAAAGGTTTGGTTTGATATTAGTATGGATTCTATTAAAAGGCTACATATGTTTGGAGGGAAAAGTTTGATATTTGTAGTAGTAGACAAGTTAACTAAATATGCACATTTTGTGGCACTATTTTGATAGTAGCATAAGAGTTCCTAAATTAAATTTTTTAAACTACATGGTATGCCTACTAGTATTATTTCAAAACGAGACAAGATCTTTATAAGCCACTTTTAGGAATAACTTAAGATATTTGGTACTTCACTGAAGTTATCAATATCCTGTCACTTTTTGAAAAATGATCAAACTAAAGTGGGAAATTGATTCTTGGAGACCTATCTTAAATATGTGACACAACATAGACAAAAACACTAAAGTCAGTAGTTAGCACTAACAGAATGGTGGTACAATAGCTGCAACTACTTTGCCATTAACATAACATATGAAGCATTATATGGCCAAACACCTCTTATATTTCTTCTTTATTTAGCAAGAGAGTCATTGGTAGCTACAATGGATAGGGGTCGACAATTGAGGAAAACAATAATTAAAATGCTTAAGTTTTATCTTAAAAGGGCCTAGGATAGAATAAAAAGCTTGGAACATAAGAAAATGAGTGACAAAGAGTTTCAAATTGATAATCTGGTGTATTTGAAGTTGCAACCTTATAGTTAATACAGTGCAAGTTATATAAGCTACTTGAAACTAGCTCCTAAGCATTTTGGTCCTTTCACAGTATTAGAGAATACTGGTAAAGTGGCATACAAGTTAAATTTCACCTCTAGTTTTGAGGTTCATCTATTTTTCCAAGTGCCTTAATTAAATAAAATAAATTGGAAACAATCCCTCTTAATCTCAACTTCCTATTGTTATAAGTAATGATATAATGGTTAAGAAACTAACTCAGATTTTAGGATGAAGGATGATGAAACAAGAGAATCAAGTTTTTAATAAGGTTTTAGTGTAATGGAAAAATGCATTCCCTAAGAATGCCTCATAGGAAGTTTTTCATGAGCTAGAACAATGATTTTCTATTTTCAATCCTTGAAGACAAGGATTGCCTATTCAGATAATATTGATGCATGTCTATTCAAATATTGGTTATCAATGATGCATTCGAGAGAGGTAATAATGAAGGGATGCTTTTTATGTAGCTTAATCTTTACTAGTTTTATTCAATTAAGTGGAATTATTATTAGCTTCTGTATTTCTTTTTTTTTCTTGGTGTTATTTTAAGTTTAGGATTTGAGATTTTGGTTGTTACACGAAATTGTTGCAAGCATGGAACGGAAATACACCAATTTTCCTTCTTTGCTAATAGTTATATTCTCTTGATTCTTTCTTAATTCTATCTTGTTCTTTTTTGTTTCATCATTCACTCTTTTTTCTTTTCTCTTGTGTTCTTAACTCTCTTTATTTTTGTTTACAATTAATAACAATCTTGTTGACTGTAGACTCCAAATTTTATCTGAAACCCTAATTGTCTTTCTTGTTTTTGACTACCTATAGCTACCTTTTGACTTGGCTTCCTAGAATGAAAAAGAAGAAGAAGAAGAGATGGTCATTAGAACGATCGAAGCTAAAAAAAAAGCTCCCTTCAAAACGTAAACTGAAAGCTAGAGTTAACCCAAAAGTCAAAGTGAACAAAAAGCTAAAATGAAAGTCAAAGGTGAAGACTTTTTATTAGAGGGTTTAAAAGATTCAAATTTCAAAATTGGTTTCACCAATTTGAAATTAATGGCAAAAAATATCCAACCAAGACAAAAAAAGGTGGCCAGTAAATGCTAATTTGAAAGGTCTTAGCTAGGCAATCTGTTATTTTGATGGAATGCCGTTAAGGGGAATATTGACTGTAACGACAAAAGTTAAAGAGAAATTCAGGTTCGAAAAACCCAGTCTCGAATCAAATTGGAGCAGAAGAGTAAAAAATTGAAATTGCATTTTCTTAAAATTTTTACACCTTTGGTTGATTTCTAAGGGGATATTGCATTCATTTTAGCCTCGCAATATAAGGCCTAATGTGGTCTTCCAATGTTAGGGGATGTGTTTTTAAAAAAAGTGATAAAGATTGGCCTAAATAAAAAAGATGACAAGAAATAATAAAATAGGGTTCTGAAAATTTCAAAAAATATAGTTTTTTCAGACATTGGGTGTCCAAAACAACCATCAGGCTTTAAATTTTCCTTTTTAGGCAATGCTTATTGACAATAAACTTCGGGTACATATTGTTTATATTATTTTTTTCCATTACGCACTACATAGACAACATAATTGCACTTGCTTGCATACATACATATATACATTCATTCATGACATGCATTTCATTAATTTAAATAGTAGATAAAAGTTTACTCAGATTTAAGAGTTTTCTAAGGAAATTTCATTTTCAAATCAGAAGTATCAAAATTATCAAGCATTGTTGAGAAGAAGAACGAGCATTTAGCAAGAATGGATAAGCAAAGGAAGTATAGGAAAATGTGATGAGACATCAAGAAAAGTTCAGAGAGCAATTCACAAAATTAATGGAATTGGTGATCACCGCTTAAAAAGGGAAAGAACATGCTAAAGGATTTGGTGCAAGAAATAGGAAACCCAAAGGGCAAGCCAAATAAAAATGTTGAGGCTTTGCCAATGAAGACTAGACACCTTACTGCAAGGAACCATCTATAAAAGTAACCCAATGGTATATCTGAATTCTATTATGGCAGTTCAATAAGCACAAAGAACTGTATGGACAAATGCTGGACTTACCCTAGCTAATTTATTGTGACATATCTTAAGGATTATTGTCAGATTTAAAAACGCAAGTGCACGTATCATAAACAAATAATATAATGAAAAAGTAGAGTATCATCCCATAAGGAATTGAATTAAATTTGCTAAGTACTAAAATTAAAACAATTTAATCTTATCCAAACAACTAAGTTAAAGATCACTAAATTCGAAATTAAACTACTAAACTAACAAAACAAAGAAATTAAATAAAGTTTACTTAATCAATAATAAAAGCTTAGGATTACAATTTTTCTCAATACTTGATTTACCTTTTTTTACCCTCTTAATTTGACTAATGATAATGAGTTATTAACCTAGAGTTTAAATCTATTTATAAGTACCTTCTGATAGTTTTCTAAAAATATCTCTTTTAACCAATTTACTATATTTCTATGCAAATTGAATTAAAAGAAACTCATTAAGCTTAGACTCTAACTTGGTTACATATGGCATGCTTGTATATTCCTATCTAACATGCAGATCAAGTCATCCTAATAAATGAATACGAAACATATATCATTTAATCCAAATCTAAACACAGAGTTCGTTTTTCCAAGTTCATTAAGGTTACCAAATCAATCTAATCAGTGGCCAATCAACTAGAAGCATTAGGAACATGATTAAACAAACAATTAAAATATCATTAAGTCAAGAAACGAGAATAAAATAATCCAAACTATATGCTAAGTTTCATTGTAACTCTAAAAAAATAATTTTAGTCCATATTGATTAAATATAACATAAAATACTAGAGTTTCACCATCGTTAATATTACAATAAAGATAAACAGATTAAAGGAAAAAGAAAAATAAGAATTTTCAGGTTCGGTCTTTAACTTCTTCAATCATTCTCCTATTGCAAAATCTTGATGGCTTTTTTCCTCTTCAGAAAACCAAAAAAAAAACTAAAAGTTATAGAGTATATGGGATATCTCAAGTCTAATCATATAAGTCCTATATATAGGCAAAACCTTAGAAAAAAACTTGGCGTGCAAGTAACTTGAATAGGTTATTTTTGGAAGCTGGCAAATTTAATCTCTTTGCTTGATTGAGTCCACTTTACTTCTTCATTAAGTTGTCACATTTTTGAAAACTCCTTCAAGATTTGACGTGCAAGAATACTGAAATACTTAAATAACTATATAATTAAAATATAAAAAAATAAATTAAAAATTACTAAAAATAAATAATGTTTAAATAAAATCTCTAAGACTTAGCTATTTTAATGAACATAATAAGACTAAATAACTCTGTTTTATAGAGTTATCAAGGATCTAGTTGAACTAGACAAATTGAGCGCCAATATAGTTAAATAGTCTTCGAAAGACAAGTGAAAGGTTTAACTAATAGAAAAAGGCTTAAGGTTGTTGAGAGGATGAAAAAGTTCATCATCGTAGATTGGTGTCTAATCAGATCATTCCCCATAAATTTAAAGTGCTAGACTTCTTGAAGTATAATGGAACCACTTTTCCATTGGTCAACATTAAAATGTACAATTAGAGGGTAACTAGATATGTTGACAATGAAAAGCTTTTGATTTACCATTTTCAAGATAGCTTGGTAAAATGAATTGCCAAATGGTATAATGAGTTAGATAAAAGCAAAATTCGAACATGGTCAAATTTGGCTAAGGCCTTTTTGAAATAGTACAACCATGTTACTGACTCAGTGTCAAACAAACTATCTTTGCAAAATATGGAGAAAAAGCCACAAAGACTTTTAAATAGTATGCACATAGATGGAGAGAACTTGCTTAGGTATATCCACCACTAACCAAGAAAGAATTGACATTATATTTTATAGAAAAATTACATGTTCCTTTCTATAACAAGCTGTGGGAAATGCTTCAAGGAATTTCACTGACTTGGTTAAATAGGAGGAAATAATTGAAAAAATAATCAAAAGTGGGAAGCTCAAAAGAGATAGGATAGATGTGTAAAAAAAAAAGGAATACTCAAAAGTGAAAGAGAAAAGATCCAAGTCTTGACTTACAAAAGGCTGCAAGTAGGGATTGTTACCTCACACTATCCATACACTATATGCCAGCTTGGTCATCCCGTTATTTATAATGTTGCATCAAATTTTTACTTTTTCCAATATCAAGCCCAACACCCATGTCTTTAATTGAACTTACCATTTAGATAAAAAAACTAATGAGCAATCAGAAGAGATAATGTGGCAATAGGATAGGACTTTTATAAAGTTTATCCTAGTATCATATGTAGAATTACTCGCTTGACATGTCCAAGATTTTTTGGCCTTACCAACACATTTTGACCTTTGAGGCCTTCTTATCTAGAAGGCCATAATGTTAGTGTCACCTATGTTTTCCACGTTGAGAGCTTGGGCCATTCTGTAGAAGAATATGAGGCCTTGAAAAGAAAGGTGAAGAATTTAGTCGAAGCAGACTTTTTGTATTTTGATGAAGAAAACTTTTTTCTATAGTAAGGAGAATTATGGGAGTTATATGCTATCTTTGAACTTTCCTTTAAAACAAATGTGGGGAGAAGTTTCATGCTTAGGTTTAATTTATTATTAATCATTCTCACGAATTGACAAGTTTGATGCATTACAATTTACCTATCAATTATTATTTTTTATTTGCTCCATTATATCTCTTCTCGTTCATCCCATCAATTCCACTTATTTTCAAGATTTCAAGTAATAAATGTAGAAAAAATCAGGGTAAGGATCTAGATTCAAATTTGCAAATTATATCCATACAAGTAAATTCAAACATAAAAGACATTATCTTATTTTCTGATAATTGGAAGAAAAATTAGAGAATCATTCACAAGCATGTAAGTCCTCTAACATGAAATCCTTAAAGTTTGTTCTTCTTCAACAAATGACCTTTCAATTAGAATATTCATATTTGAAGTGATAAGTGAGCATCTTTCTTTTATCCCTTATATAAAAGATCACATATTACTACCCCTGTTGAGCCTATAGAACTTATTTTTTGCAAACAAACCCTAGCCAAGGATCACCCTCTCAATTGGAGGCGACCTAAAGAAAAATCTCTTTGAGAAGTATAGATAAGTGACTTTTATTTCTCACTAAAAAAAATTCCTTATATAATGAGGGCAAATGTCAAAATTCTAAACTTGCATTATTATGCAAAAGAAATAAGAAAAAAAGAAACTGAAAAATTAAGTGTGATTTTATGTGATTAAGATACTTAAAACGAGTTTAATAAGAAAAAATAATATTTTCTTCCTTTCAAAAAAAGTCTCATCAGTCTAAATAGTGCGCTTGGGATAAAAAAATAGTCATCTTCCATTATCTCATCACAAACACAAAAGCTATTCCCTTTGTTGCCCTTAGAGCCTAATGAGTTCTTTCTTCTTTAAACACTAATCAAGGATCATCCTTTAATCTAGAAGGCAAGGATGAAATAATTGCTTTGAAAAACATGAGGAATGGATTTCATGTGAAAAAATGCCTTATATCATAGGGAAAATATGAAAATAACGCCGAGTTTCTAAAATCTATGAATTCCCTTTATGGAGAAAAAAACAATACAAAAAGAAAACAGTAAAAAGAAAAAAAAGATAAGGAAATGAAACTATACATTGTTTTGGAAAATAAAAGGATGAAATTTTTCACGAAAAAAATAATTTTTTATATGATTACCATTAAACATATGAATTGCGCCTACTTACCCATTTTTTTAAACTCCTAACCTTGGCCTACATTGTGTACATTGAAAATTCCATTTTGATCAAGCATGGCCACTTAAACTCTTGTGTTCATTCCTTGGGTTTTTTTAATAAAATTGTTAGTTTTGGGTGAGTTTTAAAATATTAAAAGCATAATGAAGCAATCAATGAAAAAAAAAAAAGAGGATTCAAATTGTAAACCTCAAAAAAGACAGTTTGAGTCATAGAGAGGCATACCTAAGTTGAAAACTCAAAAGGGTAGCTTAAACATAAAATAATTTTGTTGGAACATTTCACCAGGAGTCACATTTCATTTTAGTATCTCTTGGGAAGTTCTAGAGCATCAGTTTAAAGAGAATCATAAGAAAATTTACTCAAGATTGTCAACATATTCATTATTTGGAATCTTATTTGAAAATCTCTGTGATAACTCTTCACCCTTAAAATGATAAAGACCCATTTTTTCAACTCATTTCACTTCTAGTCTTTTGTTACCAACTTTACACCCTTAGAATAAATGCAAAAAAAGTCAAATGAATCAAATTTGATACAAAATGGGTATGATGACAAATAAATTAAATGAGGAATATGAATAATTCTAGCATCACTTTAATAAGAAATTTGAGGATAATAGTTTGAAGCATAATGATAATAGTTACCAAAGAAGATACATAGGTTTTTGTCTACAAGAAGAACGGTGGGAAACATGATTAGGCATCACCAACATTGAAAATTATCCATTTAGGGAAGATATCCTAAGGCAAAAGAAAGAAAGGATGAAAACTAAGAAAAAGGTGAAAATGTAGATGAATAAAGATGAAAATATGAAAATATGTACCTTAATAAAGGGTAAATATTACAACAAGTGGAATTGGAAATTTAAAAAAAGGTAGGTCTAGTGGTAAAGCTCTATAAAAAGATTAAGCGATAAGCTTAAGAATTCTTTTACCATGATTCAAGGCATAAGCTGTTTTTAGTAAAAGTTTAAAAACCATCAAGTTGAAAAGCTAGTAAAAGGTCTGGAAAAGAATGATCTCTTCTAAAGCATGGATGCTTAAAGCATGCGCTAATTTTAAATGAGAAAATAATTAGAAAGTTTAAGAAGAATTCAAAAAAAATTGACTACAGATTTCAAGGTTTTGGTCTCTAAATTTAGGTTTAAGCATTTTCATCCCTTATGAGCATATGCATCGTTATCATTGTTGTATAAACATCCTAGCATTATTCGTTAGCATAAGCATCATCTCACATGCATATATATCCTTTATGGTATTTGCATTTGCATTGTTTCACGTGCATTTGCATCTTTTCATGAGCATTTGCATTATTATTATTAACCATGCATCATCAACATTAATGATTCTTCATTTGAGAATTTCAATATTTATAAGCAAAATAAGGAATAAGATGAATACGATTGTTCAAGATCTCAAAATAAGAGAGATACTTTCTTGGTAAACAATGACAGGATAAAATCAAAAGTTTCATTATACTAATGAAACTTACTTACCAAATCTAGAGTTGCAATTGGAAGGTAATAAGCAAAGATAAGGTAGCAAGCTTGATTGAAGAAATATGTTGAGAATTTGATTAGAAGATCGACACTGCATGGCATTCATTACTTGCATTGCATGACACTACATGACAAGATATTTAAGGCATTACAAGACATCATACTATACATTGTATTTTTTGAAAACTTTAAATTTCGGCCAAAGAAAAAAGTTTAAGGTTTTCTTAGTAAGATAAACTTTTTCGAAGATTAGATCAAAAACCTCGCTTGAGATATTTCAAAAATTTCTCTTGAGGATATATCAACATAGATGTTTCAAAATCCTCTCTTGAAGACATTTCATTAGAGAATAAAAGTCTCGCTCAAGGACATTTCAAAGCCTTTCTTAAGGAAAAGTTTTTAGAAAACCAATATTTTAAGGAAAAAACCTTTTTCAAGTATATTCAAATTAAGATATTTTAAAGCTTCTATTAAAAATATTTCGACGACGATATTTCCAAGCCTCTCTTGAAGATATTTCATCAAGGATTGTTAGAGCCTCTCTTGAAGATGTTTTAATCAGGACAGTTTTAAAGCATCTCTTGAAGATACCTTCAAACCTCCTATGAGGACTTTTCTTTTTAAATCATACTCATTCCCTTAAGATGGGACAAGCCTTGAGATCACCACTAAAGCTTTATTTTCTTAAAGAAAATGTTTTCGGAAGGAAAAAAAAAAGAGAGAGAGAAAGAGAGGACAAAGTGATTTTTTCAAAAGAAAAAAAAATAAGATTTTAGTCTAAAAAAATTGTTTATGGTTTTTTACTTATTCTTGATTCTTAATAATAGCCAAAAGGGGCAAGACAATTTTTCTAGGCCCCCTAATTGTTATTCTGATGAAATGCCACTAAGAGGCATATTGACCGTAACAATGTCAAAGAGAAATTTTGGTTTAAAAAATTCAATTTTGAGTCGAATGGGAGCGAAGGAGTTGAAAAAACTGAAATTGCATTTTCTAGACATGTTTACATTCTTGGTTGATTTCTAAAAGGATATTGGGCTCATTTGGTTGGGCCATATGTTTTCTTTAAAGGGAAAGATTGGCCCAAATAAAAAGAAATGATAAGAAATAATGAAAAATTCAAAAAATAATATTTTTTAGGACATTAGGTGTCCAAAATTAATACATAAAGAGGTGTCCATTAGATATTAGCTCATGAATGCATTGGTTTAAGCTTTAGGTTAAAAGATGAAAAAAATATGACCATGGGTAAATAAGCTAGCTAAATCACCCCATTTATTTTGTGTTAGTCTTTTTATTTTTGCTTTCACTTTCTCATCTTTATACTTTCCTCCAAAAAAGAAATTTTAGCAAAAAAAAAAAAGGATAAAAAAGATTATAAAAAAAGAAAAAAAAATGCCTATCCTGCACTAGGTACCTATATTTAGTTGAGCTATCAGAGAGCGTAGGAAATTCTGAAAACGCAACAATTTTGAATTGTTTTAATAAAATTGATCCTTAAACATTTTATTAGAATAATTGGTAATTAATTTGCATACATGATATTGCTATTGCCATAATCATGCCTGAAAATCCATTTTATTCTAAACGTGAGGTAATGTCTTTGGATTAAAGTTTTTGCATATCTTTTGCCACGCTATTAGGGAGGAATTCTCAAATGGCCTTAATGCGGAAATATCATTTTCAAAATAGTAATTTTGAAAATTAAAAGCTCTTATATTTCACCAAGTTATTAAAAAGTATAGAAATTCTGAAAGTATATAAATTTCGGATTATTTTATCACAAAAAATCATTTTAACATTTTTAAAGGATCACAACTAAATATTGAAACCAAAATCATGTACTCAGATGTAAGATAATATATGGTTAGGAATAATTTTAGGACATCATGAGAGTGTTAAATTTTCTGCATATGTATCGGACTCCCAAATTAATCTTTGATTTTCAACTTAGACTCTAAAATTAGTCTTTTCAAAAATAATTTCAAATATTTTAAAAATATCGATTTTAATAAGTGACCAATCATACTCAAAAAGATCGATAATAACTCTAATTTTTCAATCAAACAAGTGATTTGATCTGACAATTTAGCCCCACTTCAAAGAAAACCAAGTTTTTATGCTCTTACATGCCAGGTACGGGCACTGACAGTTTGAGACGCAATCACCTATAAGGAAAGTGCCACACCCAAACTCATTTCCAATATAAAAAGCTTTAGATGGCAAAACATAATTAGACATATCAAGGAAGCCGAATAGGAGACACAGGTAGATAAGGAATCTCACTTGACTTAGAGATCAAATGATTGGATGAATGCAGTAGCGGTGTAGATAATGTACTAGAGAAAGAAACAAATGAAGCAGAGGCGAAAAAAAAGAGAGAAAGGAAAAGGGAGATGTGGATTTCAAGAGTAGAAAGGAAATGGAAAGGATGAAGAAGAGAAACAAATAGCAATAGAATGAAGTATAGGGAAATGGTAGACAGAGGTGCGGCCCTTGAGAAAAGGATTAGGGTTAAAAAAGATGAAGGATTGGTGGCGAAAGACAAATAGAAAGCACAGAATGAAAAAATTAAGAGAAAGATGTTTAAGGTGGAGATTGGAAGAGAAAGGGAAAAGGTGGAAAGGTTTGGAGGAATAGGACTTCAGGGATTTAAAAAAGTTACGAATGGCGCACATTAGGTATTAGATACCCAACGAAGAAGCGTGGATAATACCAGTAGCTGATATATTAGGCCCACCATTGCTTTTATATATATACACGATGGTTGTTACTTCTCTCTTTTCTTCTCTGCATATACAAGCCTGGAGGCCATGGATAATGAAGTTGAGGCGGAGTAAGCAGCTTTTGGAAAATTTTTAAAGCTCATTTTGCCCGTGTTGTCTTTCTTTTGGGACGTGACTCAAGAGTTAAATAAGACAAAAACTAAAAATTCCAAATCTTAGCCTGACTAAAAGAGATCCGAGATCAGAAAGCTTTCAAGTAACCCAACCGCCAATGTCATGCGAATGCTACTACAATATGCTATTCCTATTGCCTAATACACAACAAAACACAACGATACAAGTTTTGTTTTCGTTTGGTTTTAGATTTTCTGATGAAATCTATTGCCTGTCTTATATAGTATACATGTTTAAGGAAAAAAATAATTAGTACCGTACCAATGGACGTATCATTTTTATTTAGTACAGATACGTGCCGATAATGATGTATTTCGACGTATCATTTAAAGTTTATCAATATTTTTTTAAAAAAAATTCATATATATTTATAAATTATATACATATATATATATACCTCTATTACATATATGGTTATATGCAAAACTAAATTTTAAAATTATAAACATTTAAAATCTAAAATTCTTAAACATCAAATAAAGATAAAAATATCAAAAAAAAATAATAAATCATTATTAATCAACTTCAATAACCTAATCTAATGAATATCTTTTATTTTAAAATATATCATAAAAAATATCAAAGCAAAAAAATTTGAAAGGAATTTCAAATTTTAAAAAATTTCAAAATCTTATAGTGACCAGTATATGTATCAATATTGACTAACACGACCGGTACAAAAACTGAAACTATATGCTACTCTTCACTGATCTTGTTCCACTCAAAGGACTAAATCAGAGAACCAAGTGTTAAGTCTTACGACTTTCCTGAGCAGCTCCAGGGCAAAGCCATCTTTAGACACCAAAGAGAAGTGGCCTATACCCTTCACCTTCCCCACCTTCTAATCTCTCTAGCATAAATCTTTTTGCGTCCTCCAAAAGCTTAGGGTCCCTTTGGATAGTCCATGCATTGATCAATAACACTGTGCCACGTGGCACACTGTAGCCATAAACAATGCAATCTTCTGATGATTCATGTAGTCTGAGAAATGGGGTTGGTGGAAATTACCTCAACGTCTTAGAAATTATAGATTGTAGATAATTCAACTTTGCCAGGTCTGTTTTGTGTAGAAGCTTGTCTTGTCCCACTTCAGCATCTATTTAATCTAAGCTTTATACCTGGTTTCAAGATGCTTAGGAAGAAGTGACATAGCTCATTCTATTATAGTCGATGAAGATTCAGTTCCAGCAATTAGCGTTATCTGTAACATGTTTCAAAGAGCTAGTAATCTAGAAATTTGAGAGGTAAAAACTTCATCGTGTTTGGCTAATAGTTTAACTATTTCATTCGTAAAATGAGTATTTCGCTGAATGACCAATTCAATTTTATTCCTCAAAGTCTCAGAATAACTATCCCACACCCCTTCAACCGAAATGACTATTTTGGGCAACCATTGAATTTTTTTCCTTGAATTGACTTTTAACTAAAATAGAATAGACTATAGATTAAATTAAAAAAAAAAAAAAAACGTAAAATCCACAAAAGCACCACAATAAACCAACAAGAAGAACTCCGAGGAAAAAAAAAGATAAGAGGGAGAAAAATCTCTCTCTTATGGGTTTCGGGTCTTGGTAAAAGTAGGGGTTTTGTGGCTTGAAATCTAGGGAGGAGAAAGAGTGGACAAAGGCTAACAACATATCTCAAAGCCAAAACTTTTGGGCAGTGGAAGGCGACGAGAAAGAGTTGAACGTTACAAGATATTTTTGTAATACATGGTTTTCAAGTGATTTTATAAAATTGATTAAAAAAATAGAAAGAGAAGATAAAGAGGAAGCTTTGAAATTTGAAGGTTTTCTAAGGGAGGTGGTGGCAGCAACCAACGACTATAGACAAAAATTGGAGTACTTTAGGGTATATGTGTGTTGAAGATAAAGGTTGAGAGAGAGGAGTACGAGAAAGAGTCGGGAGAAATTAAAGGAGAGGAGAAAGTAAAAGTATTTAAACGGTGAACAAATAATAAAAATAAATATTATATTATATTTTTAAATATAATATTTATCTGTTAATATATTAGTAAATATAAATTATTTGATTATTATATAGTAATTTTTATTTATAAATTAATATAATATAAGAAAATATTATTTATCTATATTTATCTATATTTATTATTATTTTTAAGTCTTAAAATTCAGGTGATATTTTTATATTTGTAAAGGTATTTTCGTCTAACTTTTAAAAAAAGAATTTTAAAAAAATAAATTAATAATTATTATAAAAAAATAAAATTAGAAACAATAATTTTAAAAAAAAAAATAGTAAAATTTCAAGAAAAAAAAATCGATAATTATTATAAAAAAATAAAATTAAAAAATATAATTTCCAAAAAAAATACTAAAATTTTATTTTTAAATTTATAAGGTTATTTTTGTCCAACTAAAAAAATTTCAGAAAAAAAAATTGATAATTATTATAAAAAAATAAAATTAAAAAATTAAAAAATCTTACACAAACTATACAAGCGAATACATATCAATTTTGACTAATATTAATCAGTACAGGCAAATATGATTGAAACAATTTGGCAAAAAAAATTAACAATACGTGCCAATATTGATCAATACATATCAATGCAGTCTAATATAACAACCCAGTACGAAAACTAGAACGATTTGTACTTTTTGTTTTACTTTATACCTACCATTTCTATAATAAGAAAAAAAGAGTCTAACGTGACTTTCGGCACGTGATCAACACTGCTAAAGCAAAAGTGCCAATCTCGAAAAAAAAAAAAAAAAAATCTTTGCCATTGTTCAATTGTAAATTTCATGTATGTAACGTAATAGTACTAACTTTTTTATAATAGTAATAGTAGCACTTTAACAATCAAGTACTAACCACCTTTGAGGGGAGCGTTGCAGTGGCACTAACCAGTCATGAGTCAAAGACTCTGCTTGTTGCTCGGTCTTTGCTGACGCTGCCGCTGAAGATCAGCCTTCTTAATTATGAATATAACATTCCATATCTCATTACTTTTATTCTTTCCTTGGTTAAACCAGAATTTACTAGAAAAATAGAAGAAAAAAAAGAACATTTCGGAGTTAGGAAAGCTGCACAAAAGAATAATATTATTTGCAATTGGCGTCTATAACTATAATCATCCGTTCTTGTTTCATTCTTTTCCTTTTTTTCTTGACATTTATAAATGTTTATCTTCAAAAGAATGCGGTGCAATGCTATGCAATCACTGCACCAAAGTATACACAGACTCACCACTTCATACATCGTACTTTCAATTTCAATAATAATAATAATAATATATGTCGACAACATTCAATGATCAATGATGGTCAAACACTTACAGCTTCTATATAACTGTTATGCGCAGCATGAACCTCCCAATGCTCTGTTTTAAGTTCAGCGAGTATACATCCTTGCGATGCTAAGCTTATCGTAAGAGACCTGCATAACTCAATTGCAGCATCATCAAAAGAAAGACATCCATTAAAGCACTAAAGCAAAAGCACAAGGGAGTTGGCTTGCTTACTGTTGCGTCCTTATATAACCTGCAAAAGGAGAGCTAATCAAAGGCTACAACAATTACAACGACGAACTAGGAAGTTCCCTTTTATCTTGCCTCAAAACAACGCACAAGTGAAATTCAGGTCAGATCCAAACATGTCCAAGACTATATTCCTAAGTATCCACAAATGGCTGTTAGTTTCTTCTCTTGTCCACAATCCTCGTGTGATTTATACAAGGGACCAAAATGCATTACAGCACAAGAGATTATGGGCTTCCTTCCAAAAATTCATGACCGCCTTAATGCAATCATGCAATCTTTATCTTCATGGTAAAGGAAGCAACTAACAGCAAGTCAAACATACCATGCTCCAAAAATATATCTAATATTTAATAAGAGCAGGAAGCGAAGCATGAAGTTCTGCCAAGCATTGAAAGATCCAATTTAGCAATTGCTCTCGTGGCAACTCCAGAAGTAGTTCAGCCTGCAGGATACGCAAGAAAGAAAAAATATATATATCATGATATATTTCACTTTAGAAAGAGGAATTCAAATACAAATTCCAGTGTGGTTTTGCTAGTCAGCAATCCAAGATGCAACCTTTAAGGTTCAAAATTATTTATTCCTTAACATATCTTAAAGAACTTAATTGAGTCAAGGATTCTGGATATTATAACTATCTTGACAAGTGCAGTGTGCATTAGAAAGAGGAATTACTCAACCTTTGAGCTGCTAATCATGGCCACAAACACCATAGAACTATAAAATAATTACCCTTATTTGGTCTCCCTCAAAAATCAAAGAATTTCGGAGTGCATCAGATATCATGGAATCTGTCATCAGCTTGAAAACCCTCTTACTCATATTGGTTTTCATGCCAACCATCCTTCCTGAAGCATAGATTCTGCTGATCCCAAGATCTGCCGCCATTCTCCTTACATAAAGCTTCTTCAAAAGAATTTCCATGGAATAAGGCTCTTTTCCATATTGACAGCGAAGATTCTCTGTAAATTGCATTAAACTCCAAATATCTTTCTCAGCTGCTTTCTCAGCTTCATTAATGATTTCCATGGGATTCTCCAGATAATTTATGTACTCAGAAGGGAGATGAGGGTTTATATTGATATCAATCTAGTAAATAGAAAATCTCAAAAACATGTTAGAATTCATAAATCACTGTCATAAACTGGTGCAACTCAAATTTATCTAGGTTGGACTTCACTTGCCTACCAACTAAAATCAATGTGTTGTTGTCCTTAAGGATGCTTCTAAACTATAAACAGGTTTATTCATGAAAAACTAAAAGGGAGGAACAAAATACAGTTATCAAAATAAATGATTATTTCATAAGGTGAAAAAAAAAATGTCAAAGAAAACCAAACTAAATGGATAAACTTAAAAAATACATGCATAGACACTTTATTTACGAAATGCTTCCGATAAAAATATTGATTTTCATATACCAATAGAATGTTTTCCCTTTCTAAAAAGCTGCAATCAGAAGTCAGAACCAAACCCTATGTTTCTGAGCCATAGTTGATTTAAAAAACTAAGAGAAATAGCATTCTAACTCTTAGCTAGTCTCTTTGAAGAGACAACTCTTAATACAGCAGTTAATTCTCAGATGAATGGGTGAGAAAAATGTAGATTCAGTCATTCAGATATTGTTGTCAATGAAAAATAAAGCATGTTTGTCTGTAATGTTTGACATCACAAAATAACCTTATTTCCAGTTTATAGTTTAATGCAATCCTAATGAAATTTTAAGCTTCCCCATTCAAAGTTTCTGTATGATCACAACAAGAAAAGAAGCCTAATAAGCCATAATGTATGATCTCCTTTACTGTACAGATCATAATTAATGTTAAGAGCAGCATATTCTATTCTCGGATGATTCAAATTCCCGAGTAAGTAAAATACCTGCACTGACTGATAAGGAACTGAAACTACACGGTGTTCTTCAACCTGGAAAGGGAGTTACAATGAATGAAAGTCAGAAATTGCAAGCAAAAAAAGTGAGACCAGTAGTTAGAAAACTGGAAAGCTTAAAAAATAATAAACATCAACTATCAGCTTGATAATTTCCTGTTTATAGATAAAGAAAAGCCATGAAGTTCGATCACTTCTTATAATTTAACTAGTTGGTCAAATATAGCAGAAGGGAGACTGGTAAAAGACAAAGCATCTGGGCAAACAGCGAGATTTCACAAACAGCTAATTTCACTAATCAACCATAGAAGTGGCTCCAGAGCATACCCTCGACAAACTCTCAAAAAGCATCTCAAAGAAAAGATCAATGCCAACATTTCCAACATCCCCTGTCTGTTGCTCACCAAAGATGGTACCAAAGCCTCTGATACTCATGTCTCTCTCCGCAAGTTGGAAACCTTGGCCAAGCTCACGGCATTCTTCAAGTGCTGCAAGCCTCTCCTGAGGCACAACCATGGCAATGCCAGGTCACTTCTACAATTTTATTTCAGCTTATTTGACAACAAAAGTGTAGCCAAACATAGAATACATACCAACGCTTGGTCAGATAGCAAGGACTTATCAGGGTAAAATAAGCATGCATGAGCTTCTTTATCTGCCCGACCAACCCTTCCACGCAACTATCGGAATTTAAAGAATGATAACAGCATTAAAAGATGAAACAGGAGATATAAAACATAGATAGTATTTCATTTTCTCTGTCCTGAGAATAAAAAATGTTGTAGCGAGTAAAATGTTGTGCATAAATCCTTCTGAACAAAGAAACTATGGAATATTCTTTCATGGTAAAAGACAAAAGCACATGAACCAACATACAGAGTCACATGCTGCATAGAAAGACCTTAATTCCGCACCATTGTTCCAGATAAAACAGAAAAGCAACTGTTTAAAAACAATATTACTGTATATGCACTTTACATCATTTTCCAGATAAAAATTTTGATAGTGCTCTTCGATGTTTACCACATCTTTTACAATTCACAAGAACATGCTAGATAGAAGAAGCTGAAAGCACTGGACCTGATACAATTGTGCCAGGCCAAATTGTTGAACATCCTGAATTATGATAGTGTTCGCGTTTTGTATATCAAGCCCACTTTCAACTATATTTGTGCATATAAGAATCTTAATTTCACCCTGGGCAAATTTCTCCATGGTTTCCTCAAGCTGCTTGGAATATTGCTGCAAGAGGAACATATAAGACGTGAAGGACCAAAATAATATCAATCAATAACAAATAAAGAACAGTTTAACTTAGGTAAAATAGTTACTTTTAAGATTCTGAAAATGAAAGCATAATGTCTCCAATTTAACGCACAATAACATATACACAATTCAGTTCTCCGAAAACAACACTGATAACACTCGATTTTTGTCCAGTGGACTGTAACTCCAGATTTCAGTAGCCCATTAAAAGTAAAAAAAAAATTCAACTATTAAAAACATGAAACACCTTCCCATGTGCGATAGCTATATCAACATCTGGAAATGATTGTTTAAGAAAATCCATCACTTCTTCCAACCCTGTCACATAAGAATGGAACCAATACTAATCAACTGAAAAACAGAAACATAAAGCAACAGCATAAATGCATGCACACATGGAAATCATCTACACAACACACCCTGCTATTTGGTTGTTAATCATTGAGAACTTTTCTTTCTTTCTTTTTTTTCTATCTTCTTTTTAACTCCCCACCCCCCACCCTTTTCGTATGTAACTAGGACTTGTAAATTCATCTAACTAATAAATCAGCTTTGTGATTCATCTCATTAGACAATACTTAATTTGTCCACAAAAGCATAAACAATAGATATATATATATATATTATTATTATCAATATTATAATTTTTCAAAAGCAGCAAGCGAACAATACATATTTGCAGCAAAAAAGCACTAGCAGAAAATTACTAAACCATGTAGATAACGACATGAAGGCAAGAAAGTTCAGAGGTGCAACAAATGGGAAATTTTGGATTTAGGCATTACCTTTAATTCGAGGTAAGACATAGAAAACTTGGCCGCCACGGTCCAGCTCATACTGGATTGCTTCAATGACTTTTTCTTTACCAAATGCTGAAAGACGGGTTTTGATAGGAACCCGTTCTGGAGGTGGCGTTGAAATTAAACTGAGAGTGGGAAGGGAAGAAGGAATGAAAATACGCACCATGATTCTATAGGACTTAAAATTAAAGTTCAAGGAAATGTCCCTATGCTAATAAAGTAATTGTTTCATTGCTTGCAGGTAATTTATTCAAGGCTCAGAATGAATACAAAATATATGGCCCCTGAATAGGTTCTCCAAGTATGAAATATGATTCTAATAAGCAAGTCAATATTTACACTGCTTGGCACAGCTTCATGAAAGCTACTTAAACAATATCCATCCCTCATCCACAACGTGACATGCAATATAGACTATTAGTCTATATTGTTCAACAGCAATGACAAAGTACCCATTTCCTAATGCATTCCTCCAAATCCACTGATTCATGTTCATAAAAAATGTGCAAGGTAGGACTGGCAGTTGGCACTAATAAAATCTACATTGCATATAAAAGGTATTAGTACTTTTTTCAGCTAAAATGTGTCATCTGTTCTTGCACACATCAATGTCATGGTTGATAATATACCCTTTTTGTCCAAGGCATCACAACAAACAAACTGAACTGGACATCAGAATCCTGGATTAAACCAGCACCAAAGATGCTTGTGATTCAAAATTTTGACATATATTACCTGGCATCACGGAAACCAGTCAAAGCTAAATAAAGTGTTCTGGGTATAGGTGTTGCAGAGAGAGTAAGGACATCAACTGAAGTCTTGAAAGAAGCAATCTTCTCCTTTTGCTTGACACCAAATCTCTGTGTGGGAAAAAAACATACAAACAAGAAAATCAAGCATCTCTCCTCCAGATGGGCATGGGAAGTATTTGCTAAAAGACGAGATTATTGCAAGGAATTCAGTAAGTACAGATTCTAAACACACAGTGATCCCTAAACCATGAAATGATGATGGTTTTAATTCCATTGACTAAAAGATCATAGAGGAGATTAAAATCATAATCATGCACTCAAATCCATTACATAAAGAAAATTAAATCCTACAGAACTGAAGTATAACCAAAAATAAAAACTGGAAATCCTTATGTAAAATCTTTTGTTTATGCATTCAAAGACTTGTTAAAAATGATAGCCACAAGGATTGGAGGCAAACCTGTTCCTCATCAACTACAAGTAGGCCTAGATTATTGTACACAACACGGTTTCCAAGAAGTGAGTGAGTTCCTACAATAATGTCCAGATCACCCCTCTTTATCATGTTCAAATGCTCCTCTTTCTCTGCTTTACTCTGCATGTTGAAATAGGCCTTATCAATATCAAACAGTAGCGTTCCAGTCCAGCACATGCTATTTTCCATAATATAGCAGTAGCGAGAATGAAACTGCCTATATATTTAAACTTTCAGGTAAACCCTATCAACAAAATTTAATGACACAAGTCTATTGCCATGATCAGTTTATTAGAGAACATGAAAATCCCATATGCTTAAGAGGGAACTTTTAAGATGTTCTGGATTAGAAAGTATGTCAACTGGACTCTCCCACACCCCATCCAGCACTTCTACTAAAATTTGAGTAAGTTACTAAACCATGTGATACCAATCCTTAGTCAGAGAATGAGGTCAATCCAATGAATAAACTTCTTGTACCTGAAACCGACTAAGAAGTCCAACCTTGATACTAGGATACTTGGAAAACCTCTCTGATATGACATCAAAATGTTGCTTGGCTAAAACAATTGTGGGTGCCAAAACCATAGCTTGCTTCCCTGCTGACACCACACAAAAGATGGCACGTAAAGCAACTTCTGTTTTACCAAATCCAACATCTCCGCATATTAATCGATCCATTGGAGTTTCTCCATCTGTTAAGTCCTTCTCTACATCAGTAAAAGCCTGTAACAAGCGAATCACTTTTGTTAGCGGAAGAAAACATCTTACTCAGAGGAAATCTCTGAACCTTATAGTGACTGTCTTGGAAATGAAGAATTGAAGCTTTTCAAAAATATATAAGAGGGAATTAAACAATAACTGGGATAATTATTTGATTCCTCGTAACATGTGCAATAATACCTACAAAAGGTACAGGTCAGTAAGACAAAAAGGTAAAAATTTTGTAAGTGGTACCTGCTTTTGATCTGGTGTGGGTTCATAAAGAAACTGAGCTGCGAATTCAGCCATGGCAGGACTCTTTGGGTAAGGAGGTCTTTTCTGTTTGAGTCTATGTAAATAGAGTTCCATTAAATCTACAACCATCTTTTGAATTGCAACCTTTCCTTTGGTCTTTCTCCTCTCCCATACACTAGTATCACTCAACTTACTCAACGTCCTAGGCTTTTTTGTTTCATTTGGGCTGAAAACATGACCAAAACATGACTTAAAACACGCGATTGAAAATTGTTTTCACATGTCAACTTTAAGAAGCCAACACAGTAGCAGATATACAAGCATAATTAAGCCAAAAAGAAGAAAAAGGTGGCAGGAAAACCTACAGATTATATCGATAGAGCATTCGAGAAGCCTGCTTAACAGGAAGCTTAGCCATACCATCAGCATACTCGATAAAGACGTACTCAATGGGCTCAGTAGAACCCCTAGGAACGTCAAACTTAATCCCAACAAATCTGCCAACACCCACTTTCTTGTGAACAACATAGTCCCCAGAACGCAGCGTGTAAGGATCAACTTTGTAGCCAAAGAAACCTCCTTCCTTGCAATCCCTATACCCTTTGAGCTTCTGCAATCCCCTCTGCTGCTGCTCTTTCACTTGCTGAATGTACATTTCAGCCTCCTGAGAGTCCACTACAGGCCTTTTGTCCTCTCTCTTGCCGTGGTCACGTCGAATCCTTTCGTTGAGACTGGAGATGGCATCAGTGTCAAGCTCCATCTTTTCTCTTTTTGGAGCCAATTTGTTGGTGTTGAGACTGGAGATGGAGAGACGCCCTTGAGTGTAGGCAGCCATGGTAGTTAAGATTGGAAATGAAGATAGAATGTTACATCTATATTTGTAGAGGAAAGGACGATTGACGGTGACCAGGGTCCAGAGAGAAGGAGAACAAGAGCTGAGTTTGAGCGCGAGAGGAGTGGACACTTGTGGTACAGGAAGGAGGGAGGCCATTGTTGAAGAAGAAGAAGAAGAAATGAATGTTCAGAGAAACGAACAGAAATTGGGCATGTTTGGGTTAGGGAAGTAGAAATAAACAAGAGGTATAGAAGACGAAGGGATAAACAAGAGGAGGTTTATAGAGGGTTTTTAGTTACGGTTTTAGACAAAATGGGAAATGGAATAGATATTTATCGTTTATCGAATCTTTGTGGCTGCGGACGGATATTTTCTCTATTTTCGCACTTGTCCTGCTGCTGCTTGCTGATGGCATTCCCTTCCCTTCCCTTTAGTTCAGTTAAAATTAACTTAAACTTTAAGCTATTTCTCTTCCAGTTTCTGGAGTAGATTCCCACCCACCCCACACCCCTTTTTAGACTTTGGAGGGACTCAATCAAATCAAGCCTGACTACTCTATAGTACCTCATTGTTATTAACAACTTAAAAGTCTTGGAGGGACTCAATCAAATAAGTCTAAAATCTATCTTGTGGTAGGGTTTTCAGCTGCGCTCTGGCAGAGCTGAAAAATCTCGATGCTTCCTGTCTGCATCCTTCCAAGGAGCTCCTAAACTCGCAATTGCAGTGTAATCCCTTTCTCTGTCTATCTTTCATCATAATAGGTGTCATTAGCCTTTACCACTTTACTAGTATCGCTGCTTCTGTGTCTGAATTACGATGTCGTGGTTATGTTTTTATTTTATTCGTCCTTTTTTCCCCCTTACTTTGGTCTTCTTTCTATGAATTAACCTGTAATTGAACCTTTATATTCAGATGTAATCATGAGAAGTGGTTCAATGGTGATGCTTTGCAATACGGAGGTTATCGGGGAACATAATTCTCAGCACTTCCTTTTGTTGATACCCAGGATGAATATTCAGAAGGCAGCACTTCTTTTTTAATTTCTGTTGCTATTTGGTCTATTTATCTTGCGTTTTTTTGTACTCTTAAATTTCTTTATTGATTATTATTATTATTATTATTATTATTATTATTATTATTATTATTATTTGCTTCCCACTTGAATCTATTTACTATTTGTTGGAAGTTTAGGATGACGACAGCAATCCTGAAAACAAGAGGAAAAGGACTTGGTAAAAGACTTTCTAAGACAGATATTTTATTGTAGTGCATTAAGGGAATTTGATAGGAAAAAAAATTGTTGCAATTATGATGATATGCCATTACCAACTGCAAGGCGTGAGTAGAGAGCTTCCTTGCAAAAAATTCATTTATTCATTCTCACAAAGTAAGCTCACCAGTTTTTATGTATCTTTATCTTTCTTTCACCCTCAACCTCCTAATTTACTAAAATGAAATAAAACACCAGTTTTTATATGTTCTCATACTTCCAAACAAAATCTCAACGCAAAATGTAAGCAAGTTTGCAGACTTCATAAAGCTACAAGTAACACATACACTAAAATATATATAGTAGGAAAGATTGTTTAAGCAGTGAGAATTTAGGCACGTTACATAGAGAGAGATGAGAGTTTATGTAAGAACATCCACACAATCGCTTCGCTTGTCGGTCAGCGTCAGTCTTCCCATGTCATACAAAGGAAGGAAGGATTGATTGATTTTCGCCTATAGAGTTGAGTCGTGGTTCCAATAATCTCATAACATTCACATCAGATATGCTCCATTACATTATCATCCTGAGTTCAATTACTAAGTTAGTTAGGAAAGGAACCATAATCTATAAAGCTCAAACCATTACAGATGGTAAAAAAGGGAGAGAGAGAGAGAGAGAGAGAGAGAGAGAGAATATCCCAACTTATCAAGGCGGCAGCAGCAGCTTTAAGCTGAAATAGAACCCTGTCTTGCCTTAAGCACGAGTTCCTCAGTAGTCACACCAATTATCTCATTAGCCCGTTTCAATCCGACACAGTAATATCGTCCAATAGAATCCTGAATTCAAAAAACATTCCCCTATTCACAAACCGATTTATCCGCAAGAAATCTATTCATTAACTTAAACCCAACAAATGAATATATTGAACCAATGTGAATATAAATAAAGTTGGTCCAGGTGGAACATAAGGACCCAACCCGCGAAACAATTTTCAACTTCTCTAGCTTTTCAACTGCATCATCCACATCAAAGTTACAGCTCTCCTCGAACTCCTCTTTAATTAGTTCCTCGCACCTTAGATCCAAATCCTATACCAAATTTTTAAAAGGTTATGCAATATTAAAAAGGATCCACATAAAAACTTTTGTCTCCGCACAGAAATGCAACATTAAATTAAAGCCACAAATGATGAAAAGATGATGATGCATACCTCCATAGTGGCTTTACCTTGCTCCATTAGTATAAAGAATGAGATGATTACCTCTTTCACCTGCACACAAGATTATAGTTCTGAATAACAGAAAACAAAGAAGATAGACGAATAGTAGCTCACATTTGAAAGACAGACTATGCTCAACATCTTATCCTATATACACTACATATCAAAGATGGCAACTATATAACCTAGTAATTAAGGCTTAAATGGTAAGGGGTATACAACTTCTCTTTGCTTTCAATATGTACTCACAATAGAAAAATATATACTATTTTTTTATTCCTTTTAGCAGGAGAGTTAACAAAATTTTCTGACACACGTGAAATATAGAGAGAGAAAGAAGAACAAAAGTAATGCAACTTACTTCCTGTTGAATTACATCATCGCACAAGTGAAGTAAAGTGCCCTTTCCACTATCAAGTTGTTTGTCATACATGGAGTGCGTTATTAAATTCTGATATGCAGCCAAGTTTGCTTGAAACCTGCATGGCAATATGAAAATAAAAATACAAATTAATAGGTGAAACAATTTAAAACACATAAAGAAACAGAGGCACATAGCAATCAAATATATCTGCCTAGACAGCCAACCAGAGGCATGTGGGAGAACGTATCACATATACTAATAACTCATATCTCTTTACTGGCTTATATTTCTGAATGGATCGAGTCCCACAATAATGGAGTTTTCACATCCATTAATATAGCAAAGATCATATATTAATCAAAGACGGAGGAAAACATACGTGAAATATGTCTTAGCACAGTAACCAATCACGGTTGACAAAATGGCAAAAATGACCCAGAGATCAGCTTTAGGCATTTCAAGAGAACTAAACACAGCAACCTGATAATAAAGACACAGTAACAGCGCACCATCAATATGAAAACCAGGTAGAGAAGAAAGATGGTGAAAGACAAAAACAGATGATTGAGAAAAACATTGCTTAACTGACCAGCCCCACAACAGCAGAGGCAAGGAACTTGACCCAGTCCATAGGAGTTAATCCTGGATTTTTCTTTTCAGGCTGTTAAGAAGTAACAAACAGAAATCATACACAAGATCACATGTCATATAAAATCTTTGAGCAAAGAGCTAAGAAAGACTCACAAGGACTATTTCCAGATCTGCCATTGGAATATTTTTGAAATGTTTTACATATATTCCTCGTTCCACATTTGGTTTGGCACTCGCTTTCCTGGAAATTCACCACATTATTTAGATTTCTAAGAATTGCTCTTCACGAGTTTTGTTAAATTAATTTAAAAGGATACCAGTTCCAAGAGTAGTTTAGCCTTTTTACCAAAAAATGAGATTAGCTATGATCTTTATGAATCTTCTCCATAAATATTTCCATTATGGTCTCCTTCTTTCTTTTTAAACAAGATCATTCTCTCCAGATGAAAGGAATATAAGAGTCAATACAACTATTAATGTGATTATTCCAACTATACAAACGGAGATGCTTTCAGAATACTGTTCCGACGATCAATATGCTCAACCTCACAATAATATAGACCACCAAGCTGGCTTTCTAATATATCCATATCAACAAGCTAAGAAAGACATTATTGAAAATTTTAAATTAATACCAACTGGAAACTTTTATACAATATGCAGTACCTGTAAACAACAATTATCCTATCAAAAGTAGGTTCTTGGATTGTAGTCTTGCTCACCAAGTTCTTGATGCTGGGTAATACAGAATAAGAAAGTTATTCAGCAACAATATCACCAGAATTCAGGCCATGGCATAACATATTTAATAGGAAACAAATATGTAAATATTAGTCTAAAACTTAAACATAAAGCTAAAATAATTAGCCGCAGAAAATTTGTAAATTTTCAGGACTTATACAAATTTAATGATTATAGCATGGAAAGCATCCTTCAAGCTGCTTAAAAAGCTACTATACTGATGATATATGGTAGATATGTTCATCAATAAATACTTTCATGAATAAATATGAAGATGGCAATTCACAACCTTAGGTCCATATTTTCAAGACGGATCCGCTCAACATACAAATATTCACTGTCTGCTTTAGGGTTAATTTCATCATCCTTCTTCAGCTCTTTCTTACGTCGTCCTCTTGATCTTCTGCTCAAAAGTTTGTCCAACCTGAAAGAACCACATCTCTAGAAAGCGTTAAAAGGAAGGCGGGAAAAAAGCATGAAACAATCAAATTTGCAAGAGAGAAGATAGATACTAAAAGCATCTCATACCAACTCTATATTTTACATAGTACGTTAAAAATTTAGGAACCTTAAAAAGAAAAGACCGCAGAATGGTTGAACGTTACCTCAACCCACCAATCATACTAATTCCGAGGTATTCAGAATAGGAGAAAAAAATTGTTACATTACATTCTATAGGCTCAACCATATAAAATTTTCCAACTACTTCTAAGCAACTGTATCTAAAGGTGCTTTAACCAAGAATATACCATAATAATTCATAAAATGTAATAATTGCCCAAAACATACTCACCGAGTTAGCCTTAAAAGAAATGCCCAAAGACGTGCAATGATTATATCCACCTTCTCCATGAAAAAGTAATCAGTTGTATGATCTATTCCTATCCCACGTCTGAAGATAATGTACTAAGGACAAAAAGAATTATGCTTAGCTTGAGAGAGAGAGAGAGAGAGAGAGATCAACTAATACAGCTGAATCAAATATGTACAAGCAAGCACCTCCAATGTTTCTTTGATGGCATCGTATTGAATTAGCTCTGCACTTGTAACATATTTTATTTATATCTATAGATTAACGTAGGATGGCATGTGCAAAAGAATATGCCATTACCATCTAATCATACAGATACATAGCAAACACCGCATGACCAATACTAAAAGAAAAGACAAGCTAGTCCAAACTAAAGGCTCAATAAAGAGAATAAGTTCAAAATCAAAATCCTTTTGGTTTAATCATTATTGATTTTGTCACATGTCAAACCCAAGAAAAAAGAACCTTTGCCCCACCAGGGATTGTTTGAAACAACACCAACAATGATGCAACTTCTACGCTAAATTGTAATCACAACCTTATCAGCAAAATCTGGAAGGTTTTCTTGGGGGTGCTCTGAAAAATATCTCTTCAGAAGTGTCTTGTCAATCTGCATTCAGTGAAAACAGAATGTCAAGATAAAAAAATTAATAACACAGCAGACAATCCACGCTATATATTCAAAAAAAGACTTAATAATTGGCCATAATGCATGAAGTTGCAGATGACCTTGGATTCATCAACTGTTATGGGAAGATTAAGAAGATATTGCCCTGCAAGTGCAACATCAATCTCCTCATCTGTAGCTATCTTAAAATTACTCTTCTCCATCACCTGCACAACGAAGAAGGGAATTTCAACTTCCAACGTGATGATAAATTTGTAGCTAACATAAGCAGCATATATCGGATCATTGGATTCGATCTTAGTCATTTTAGGGAAAAGCATCAGAGAAGCATTTATTTCATAAATGAAATTCAAGTCATATCACTAAAAGTTGCTTGCAGAAAGTACATGCTTGTTATTATACAGGCATTTTATTATCGATTGCTACCATAACATCATTCTTTTGTTCCATTAGAAGCAACAAGAAGAATACCTGAAATAAATATGTCAAGAAATTCTGTTCAAGTACGTTGACTTCTTCAGAAGATAAATTCTGCTGCTGCAATTTCTGAGCCCCATGTACAGGGTCAAAGAGGGAGTATAATTGCTGGGAACATAAATTCAACTAAAGTTAAAACAAAAGGAAAGAAATAGGAACAAAATGCTTGAAGGGTTGTATTTGTAATACCATCAAATCCTCAAACTGAAGAAGATACCAAGCTCGTATCATGTACTCAACTCTCTTGCAGAACTTTAGAAACTCAGCCCGATCAGAACTATGCTCTGTAAAAAAGAAAAAGACTCAAGATTAAAGTTTGACCTCCCTCCCCTCCCCCCCCCCCCCCCAAAAAAAAAAAAAAGCGGGGAAACAAATAAACAAATAGAGGGTGAATTTAGAGATGACCAACTAAAAGAAGGTCGGTTGGAAAGTAAAAGGAGGATGCTTATCAGTCACATATTTGAATTTTGGTAGAGGACTAAAAGCAAGTAAGCAACAAGGACGGTTGCATCAGGAAACTACATTTTGAAACAAGATTGTCCCTTTCTTATAGAGGGGCTTTTACATAATTGAAATTGATCAAGTAAAGGCTTTAAATTAATGCAGCTTATTGCATCTTCTTATTCAAACCGGGAAGAGAGGTTCAATTCAGAGCCAAGAACTAAAAGCTAATATAAAAAATATAAGAAATTCCGTAACAAAGAAGAGCTATTACGACGAATATCTTGCAATCATCCAGTTCTCTAATTTTCAAAGGGAAAGAATGGAGGAGCAAATTATGGGAAAATAAATAGAAAGGCAGAAGATGAATTGGAGAAATGAATACCAATGAGGTTGGCCAAAGTCATGATGAGCTTGGGCTTGAGGATGGGAATGACGGATTCACGCTCTAACCGAATAACTTCCTTGGTTTTGCTGTCCATATTTTTGGTGACCATAGCAGAGAAGTCAGGATTCAAAGGCCAAAACCAAGGATGAAGAAAGTAGAGAGTAGAAAGTATAAAGAAATGGCACTTCTTTCTTATCAGTTTATGAGATTCATGGCTTCGGAGGCAAGGCAAGGCGTAACCGGTAAGATCTATCTATTTTCTGTGGCTTCACATTGCAGCTTTTAATTTTCACTCTTTAATTGCGATTTGCAAAGCTTTTAGGATTACCCCTTTAATTTTATAGTAACTGAATTAATCTTACCGTGTTAGTAAGTAAAAATATCTCCTATCCTATTGTATCCTCTTTGTTGCAGCTACGGGAAACTCCGGAGTCCGGCCTCTGCTGCTTTGTCCTCTAGCTTTTATCGGGATATTGACCAATGCCAACCATTTTCCACTCTAATATCTAAATTATAATCTATCTGATCAAAATGTAAAGAGCGAGAGGCATTGTTTATTCGCGTATGTCTCCAGATTTATCCAGAGGTTTATTGAATAAAAATATTAAATTAAAATTAGATAAAAATAAATTTTATTTTAACAATAAATTAGGGTTTAATTTGAAAAAAAAATTAGTTTGAAAAAATTAAAAAATAATACAGACTAGTTTGATTATCTATTTATAAATATAAATAGATTTAAATAAAATTTAAAATTTATATTTCAAGTTAAATCATATATATATATATATATATATCCAAGTCTCACTGAATCCATGAACACCTCTGGACAGCAATATTGACAGTATTATTATTATTATTATTATTATTATGTTGTTGTTGTTGTTGTTTTCGTCGTCGTCGTCATTGTTGTTTGGTTTTTAAAATACGGTGGTGTGCTGATAAGATATGATTTAAGGGATAGGTAGATAGGGAAGAGGAGAATATTGTTTCGTCTAGTCAGTCCAATGCTGGTTATTAACAATTAATTGAACCAACACTCGAGCACTGAAAATGTGTTCTATAATCATGCCAACGCCAATGCCCTATGCCCTCACCTCACTCATTGCATGCAATTGCGGCTTCAAATATGCTATCCATACGACACTTATCTGATACCCCACTAAATTCATCTACCTCCCTCCAAGCCCACACCCCTCATAAGTCATAACATATTCTTCAACTCTAAGAGAGAAGGTTTTGCAATTAAAGCATCCAAAATTTATTCAAAATAATTGAAGGTCAATGAGATATATTAAAAAAAATTCCCCATTGTGATACTGATTGCCAAATATGATATGCCACCCATTTTTCATCCTTCAAAACTTATCCACCTAACATCTACCTATATACAAAGGAAAGGTGTCGAGTTCAGCAGCCTCTTTGTATAGGTATGTACAAAACATATCTCAAGAGTCTTGTATACCGCCTGCAAGTCTTTTTTACCATTCCTCTAAATTTAATTGTGCAAGAAACAATCTCCCATCTGATCAAGTTTGCATTCAGCATACCTCCCAATCTTCCAAGCCAGCTCAGCGCGGGAACAATATTAGACCTCTCTCTAAATTCCACTAAATTTTAGACCTTCCATTCCACAAAAACAAATAAAGCCAAAAAAAAAAGACCCCCCTTATCGATTCCATGACCTCAAATATGGTTTCCCAATTGGATCCTGCAAAGCACAATCATGATGTGGCAAGTTCATCCATCCCATATCATCAGCCATCAGTGCAGTTGTTGTTGCATCACGACCACCTAAATAATTAAGTGGATGAGCAGCTTCCTGCAAACTGTTTCCAATTATTCCAGAAGTGCCCCCCCTCACCATTCCACTGTTCCTCCGTGGAATGAACTGCTCAGAAGAGCCCATTGATTCATAAGTGCTACTTGAATGAAGTTGGTTACATTGAGATAGAACACTAAATAGGCTCTGATCTGAATTGCTTCCACTTGCAATACTCTGACTTGGGCCACTAAAGCCATCTGAACTAGCCCATCCACCATGAACTTGAGCTTGATGCTCTCCATTAAACCAGTTTTGACCCAACACTTCACTATTTGACTGATCTTTGAAAGGCGTTGACACGCAGGCAGGGTTGAGTGCCCAATTCTGCATATTTCCTGAAGGCAGGTTTTCTCGCCCTGGCATCAAGTATCTACCCCCATCAGAGTAAATGTTTTCTGGTGTGTTTTGTTGCATATAAACCTCAGTCTGCCTCTTTTGCCCCTCTAACAGCAGTGATGACTGCAACTGCTCCCGAAATTGCCCATTAAAATGACCATCTTCCATCAACAGATTCTTTGGGGGCCGGAAATCTAGCCCCGTCTGTTTCTGCTCACTATGATAAGAAAATAATCCCTGATCCTTGAAGAAGGATTGAAGGAGCTCATTTTGGGCTTGATTCGCATAAGGACTAAAGGAAACGTCCTCAGAATGTCCATGCAACAAAACCTTCCCAGTACTGTCTTCATGCAAGTCAGATTCCAGATCAATCATTTCGTTCTGTTGGTCTTCATTGGCTTGATGAATGAGTGGCAATCCACTGGTAGATGTGAATTCATGGCCTGCAGTAGAATCAAGGTAAGAGTGTGGCATGCTAGCTGCCAGCCAGACATTTTCTGTCAAAGAAACTTGAACTTCCTGACTAACAGTTGCATTGGCTGTGTTCAAATTCTCCATCTGCTCAGATACATCTGAAGAAGCAACATCCGATTTTGAGAGATTCCCATTGTTCTCAGACTCCACATCTACACCATTGCACACATGGCCATTATCAATAGAAGGAATCTGCAGTGGGGACTCATTCCGTGGTAAGGCCAGAACAGACTCTCCCTCTTTCATGCCAGACTCCCTGCATATTGCTTCAGTATCATTATGATCCTCTATCAACTTCTCAGGGTCCTCTTCCACTACATCTAGAACAGCCAAGTTTGTACAAACATTGTCTTCCTGACCCTGAGGCTTTCCGGTATCTTCATCCTCCTCATCCTAACACACGAACAAAAAGATCAACATTATAGTGGCACAGAAGATGTTCAAAGCCACACAACAATAGAAACACAGATCCAAGGAGTTTGGTGAATATTAAACAAACAACGGTTACACAAGCAACCAAAACATACATATACAATGGAAAAGGGAGAGAGCCAAGGACAGAGAAATAAACCTTCAGCAGCGGATTAAGTTTTTCTTTCATATCTTGCTCCAACAACTTAGTTATTTCCCATTTCTGTGATTGTATTTCTCTCCAATTTGCATATGATGCAGGGAGATCTTCCTTTACCAATCTCAACCTATTTTAAACAATAATTTCTTTGAGCAGAGGTACAATGAAAAATTTCAGAGTTCAAGAAAGAATGTTTGCTTCAACACTCACCAATGTTCACGCAACTTCCTTTGTTCTTCTTCCATGAATACTTCATACGGTTGCACATGCAAGCTATCGACGTCACCTAAGACACGGTTGAGAGACCTAGATTGAATGCTTCCACCAGACTGCTTCATATACTTTATAAGATCATGTTGTTTCTTGCTTATCTGAAACATATCCAAGGCAAATAATCCCTTAATTACCTAAGAAAGAACGAGAGAGAGCAAGAGAGAAGGCTCAATAGTGATAGATGCTAAAGAAATCCTTGTTTAAAAAATATAACAGAAGAGCATGATAAACATGCAAAGCCATCACCACCACACTACGGTAATTGTTCCTGCCACATGGTATAATGACTAGAACTGAGAGTTATTTACCATAAGACTACAATGTGACAAGATAACAGAGCAGTAATGGCACAGCCATATCTCAATAGAAACAATAAGCCAAGCATCAGGTCATTGGTTCAGCTCATGAAAACTCATAAAAGAAGCTTCCAGAAGTTGCATGCTTGTGTCAACCAATCCAAAGTCTCATTAAAGACAATTCCATATGAAGGATATATTCTAAACCAAGGAGAAAACCCATCAAGATAAAAGGCCTCCTCAATATAATCTTACATTTTATAGCAATCAAAGCATCTGCTAACCTTAAAATATGACATGTATTCGGCACCGTCACTCTTCTGAATAGTGTGCCATATCTTGTCACCCTTTCTGGATCTTGTGTCCACGGCGCGTGAATCTGGAGCAGTCAAGAGCACTCTACCTTTGTCCTTGATGAAACCTTTCTCGTACATTCTGATGGCCATGACAACTGATAAGATTCATTCACAGTGGAATAAAAATAAACTATGTAGAACTAAAAGAAACTCGTGCAGTCACCATAACAAATTTCCACCAACCTAAATGCTGCAAAAGTTTCTCCAACATAGCTATTGTTCACATAATTTCTAGTTCAGCAAAAATGACAAGATTGAGAACCGTCTAAACCACAAATAAAGATAAAAATGAAAAAAAAAAAAAAAGGTGATCTTAGGCAGCAAATTATATTAAGTATTTGTCCGTTGGTAGCCACACAAGTTGCAGATGATAATAATAATAATAATAATAATAATAATAATAATAACGAGAAAAAGCTATGTGCTGTAAAAGAAGTCAACAAGAAAACTACTCTGGAAAGAATAAAAAAGCTACAAATTCTTAACTCAGAATTCAAAGGTATTCCACCCAAGACGGGAGGGGAAAAAAGATCGAGGGTCACCTTTGCTCTATATAAATCTTACAATTTACATTTTGTAAAACCCACTATGAAGATTATGAGGGTTACAACATATCATATATTGTCTAAATAAATGAATCAAGTTTCTTTTTGCAGTTAAAAGAGAACATGTGAAGGAACTACAGAAAATGAAGTACTAAACTCAGGCAAAGCATGCTAAGAAGACAATATTCAAACTGTCACTCTCTCGAACTCCAACAAGTTGAGAAAAATGACAATACACACAGCATGGTGGTTCACCATGGAAAGCCTTTACCTTATTTGCAGTTCTCCACCCTTCACAACAGAAGAATTCTGATTATCACTGCTGCATGCTTTCTCATCTGCAACCCAAGAACAAGATTCAGAAGTAGCTGTAACATCCCGCTCAATGTTGTCAGGCCTAGATTCATTTGCATGTGAGAAAACCTTTTTTCCGTCAACCCTTCTTGACCTACCAAAGAAATTGATAGTGACCCAAAAATGAGATCTTAACACATAAAAAGAATTAAATATTCAATAAACAGTGAACAAAAGAATCAATCCTTGATTTTTGTTTTGAACAACAAATTACAAGAGGAAAGGCCCAAAATTGAGCAAATCAATGGCATTTTATTCCTTACTATGATGCCGTTATACAATGAAGCTCAGGAACATGTTCATGAAAGCACATCCTTGCCAACGTATATGTTTGTTGGTAACACCTTTTTCATAGGGAAGAACATTCCTCTGCCAAAACCCATCACTTACACATAAAACAAGTAGCAAATACAAACCTCCATAAATTCAGCACAAGTTCTTGTTCTGGGTCTTTACAGCTTTCATATTTCATCTTCAGTTTCTGCAAATACTCTATAATACTGCCACAAGAAGCAAAATGGTGTTGCACCATATTATCAGCAACAAATGCACCGGTGCCAAAGATAGCTTATATTCATAGGTAAATTTTGTTACATTTCACATACTCATTATGGTAGTCCTGTAACTCTGAGTAGTATGCTTTCTTCTCAGCCTTTAAACGTTGTTCCTCCTCAATAACTGTATCAGGGTGAAGATGACCCGAACAAAGTGATGTACTCCTGTAAGCATAAATTCCAGTCAAATCTAGCAGATTCAAACTCTAGCTTAGAATCCTTAAACGCAATATATACTCGCCATTTAAGAAAAGGATTTCCAAAGTGAAAGTTATCCCCAGCAAGCAATGCTTGCAAAACCTGCTCTTTATCTGTCCCTCCAGGAAGAAACTGCATCAGAAGATTTCTCTCATTTTCAGACAGATGAGTTTGCCAAACCTGTAACAATTTCAATATAAATTCCACAAAGCATGAGAGCAGCATACAGAGGACATAAGAAGCAACTGTGATAAAGAATAATAAGAATATTACCTCATATGAAAGAACCTCTGTCAAGTTCTCTAAGTCAAAAATTTCATGAGGAAGAGTCAAAACATATGACAAGACTCTGTGGTAATGTAGTGTGGAATCCGTAAATGGCCTTAAATGCCTCCGCCTTAAACCAATTTGTTCCCTCCTGGGAACAACCTTTTTTTGGTTCCCATCCCACTCAAGGGAAATACAAGATTTTGCGATTAAATCATTTTGTAGTGACTCTAGTTTTTTCTTTTTGGTTCTGTATCGGTCCCGAGAATTGCAGCCAGAAATGCTGCCACAATTCGGTCGCTTTCTCCGTTGATCAGCTGCCATTGATACCAGATGTCAAAAGAATCAGCAGAAAAAGATCGTAGCAATGTACAAGAAGATATGCTCTTGATCATACACACCCAAAATTTTCCTGCATGCGCAAACTGAAAAACTGCACTGAGTTGTAAGCCACCGAGGAAAGCCCTTGAATAGTAAAAAAAGAAAGCAGTAGATATACATTTGAATCACCCTTGAATCAGAACTCATCAGAAATTGTTTAAGCAGTGCAAAGCACAGCACAAACAATGCTTGTAAATTCATATATACAGTTAAAAAATGTATCAGAAAACTAAGTTGAAGTAATACTGCAACAGAATGTGTCCAAATTTCTAATTTGGTTTCTTCTTTGAGAAATAAGGGACAGATATTTATTCATAAAAGGAGCTTCACATAAATAGCAGCCGGCACAACATCATTTAAAGAAATATTCACCCCTGAAGAAACCAAGAGAGGCATGCTGATACTTTTTTTTTTTTTTTTCTAGTAGTCGTGCTAGTCCAAAACTTCAGCTGAAGCGAAAGGAAGTAAGTACGGCACCAGAACTAACCAAGTTGAAAATTTTCCATTTAAGCCAAGTATTTAGTCAACTTAGGATTAGTAATTGATTTAACACAGCATTCAGTAAGCAGCGCAAAGTTGAATAACGCAAGATATAGAAACTCTATCCACAACAAAAATAACAACAGCAGTATTTCAATACAGGAGGGGAAAAAACCTTTAAATTGAAATAATTAGCAAGCAGCCAATAAATAAAAATAGTGCGAATCAGAAAAAGAAAAACTCACAAATAAAAGAGACACGCTTAATTTATAAGCGAAACAACAAAACAGAAGAAACTGCAGGCAACGCCCACTCTTGAAACGGAGATACATAGAAATAAAGATACCTCCTAGTCTCAATCAAAAACAATGAAACCCTAAAAAGAAGAAATCCCTACCTTGAAACAAGTCCTCGCAGCGGGATTTGGAACAAATCAACAACAGGATAAAAGAAGGTAAGTAAGAGGAGAGAAAAGGGGAGGCTACCTAAGATAACTGTTGTATAAAGAAACGGCGAGAGGAAACAAAGGGTTTGGAGTTATCCACAGAGAGACACACACACAAACAAACAGGAGATAGGATATAGACGACAGAAGAGGGTCATGGTCATGGGGGCGATCAGACGGGTGCAGTTTCTCGGAACCGTTATGTGAACATTGAATCGTTCATTCGCGCGCACCGGCTCGGCTCGGCTCCTGGCTGGCTGCAGCCGCTTCTTACTCCTGGCTGGGTTCGCATTTAGACTTCTGGTTGGTGGTTAATGTTTCGGGTCAACTAGTAGCCTAGTAGTGGCAGTGGTAGTAATATACTTATATGGTTGGTTGAAAGTAGGTAACATAAAGTCATGTTGGATCCCTAAGTAAGTTTTTTCCTTTCCTTAATCTTATCATTTATTATTTTTCAATTAATTTATTATTATGCTCTTTCTTTTCTTTTCTTCTCTTTTATTTATTTATTATTATTTCTTCCTTCCTAGTTCCCACATAGTGCTTAATACAATGTTATAGTAAGAGAAACATTTTACGTATGATATGAAGTGGAAAATGTGATTTATGTTAGTGATGATACAATCATGTTTTTCCTCTGATCAAGTGAAAAAAATTAAAAAAAAAAAAAGTGATTTTGAGGCTTAGGCCTGTAAGCAGCCCTAACCCGAATGCTTTGATGTAGAAGAGATGTGGGCCTGCAATCGAAGTGGCTGACCATTACAGAACAAGGCTGGGCAGTAAGTACTTAAACCTAGCTAAGGTGGCTCATTCATTCCTCTGTATTTGGGTATGCAACTTCAACCTTACCTTGGGACTGGGAGGGATACGGCAAGTAACAAATACAGCATCACCACATCCACGGGCTCTGTCCTCCTTCTCCTTTCCTTCCAAATACCAAATTCATCAGCAGAGACACGTAGGACGGGTTTCAACCCACGTGAGTGAGACCCCTGAGACAGCTGCTTTCTCGACTCTCCTTGGCCTTGCAACCGTTGCTTTTGTGCTCCCATAACAGTTCCAGATGCGGGGAATAAGTTTAAAACTGGTTCCGCATGCCCTTGAGATGTTTGCTACCTTCATTGAAATTGTAGTTCGAAGTTATTACACTTTGGATGGAATGCACAGAAGCTTATTACTGAAAGGCTAAGTGGGTATCAAGAAAGGAGCAGGTCAAGGTTAAAATGTTGGTTGCCGAGGAAGGGACTGTATCTGAGATTGTTGTTGGGTGATCACCAGCAAGTAGATCAAAGAAACGAACTCAAGCTCAGCCAAGAAGGAATGGTCTATGTGAAGGGCATTTTCGAGAGATGATGTTGCAGCTTTACCGTTCACCGAGATGCACTCCTGGCCTGGACTGACCGTGGCCCTGGGTGAGTGTCTGGTTTAGCAATTTAAGGAGACTTTGGGAATAGAATTTTTGTCATCTGTGTTCCCTCAAAATTTTGCTACCATCCATAAATTAGAGGCGACATTGCCTTGCATACCGCAAATATATAAATATGCTTAATAATACCAATGCTTCCGTGTTACTAGCTGGTTTTAGTACTCTTCCCATGAATGATTAGAATTTATTTCCATGTTTTATGCATATGATAGAAGCCCGATGCTTTCGGCTTCACGCTGCAAGTGTATAACAACACAATGGAGCACCATTATGTTACAATAAGTAATCAAAATAACTAACAGCATCCCGGTATAGTCAAAGTCTAAAGGGAATCAATGCTCAGCAAAATCCAGGCAACTTATTCAGAATTCAGTGCAACATCAACTGGCAGCACTTACAATTTTCCCAGTTACAAAAACAACCCTTATAATGCCCTCAAAGTCAAGGGCAGCAAAAGCAAAGATCTGCGACATGTCTTCTGCATTATGTGATAAATTAAAAAATTATGAGATCCCAAATAAACACCATTTGACTGGTTACACTGCTATTCTCAACCGATCAGCAACTTATTCTCATCCAAGAAGGTATAAGTGGGCACCTCCAGGTTGTATGGTGCTGGCCCCTTACGAATCCTGCCAGAGATATCATAATGGGAACCATGGCAAGGGCAGAACCATCCGCCAAAATCACCCGCATTTGGCAAGGGAATGCAACCCAAATGCGTGCAGACCCCAACAACAATTAACCACTCTGGATTCTTAACCCTTGCTGCATCCTCTTGTGGATCACGAAGAGACCCTATATCAACACTATTTGCCAGCTTGATATCCTCCTCAGATCGGTGCCTGATAAAGACTGGCTTTCCACGCCACTTAACAGTTACAGTGCTGCCAGGTTCAATGCTGGAGAGATCAACCTCTAGAGAAGCCAGTGCAAGAACATCCTTACTGGCTGACATGCTCAGCACAAACTTTAGGATAAGCAGACGGATAAGAGATGCATACACAAACCTACCACCTGTCAGGACAAAATAGGCAAATGCCCGCTTGCTGGGGTCACCTGGAGGAAAACGTTCATGGTTGTATTCATCATAGACTATTTTAGAGGTGGGGTTCTTAATAGCTGCCACTGTTGCTGGAACATCAGGAATTACATTGTTTTCACTTTTTGGGGTGAGTGACTCAGAAGCAAAACCTGAAGCAAGCAGTACAAGTCATATCACTAGTGAATAAGCACAGAACGAGAAAGTAACTTTTTTCACCATTCCGGTAGTCGAATTCCAGGAAGGAGGAATACTGTATGGTAAATATCAACTCATGTTCATGGAAATGCAGTGTTGTCAAGGTGTGCACCTTGGTGTGCCTACGCCCTGCACCTTAGCGCTAGCCAAAAAAACCACCTGACACCCTTTCGGGCAATGCCCATTTCATCAGGCGCATGCTTGGTGCGCCTAGGCGAGCCTTTTTTAAGGCAATAGGCATAAAAAAATCTGCCTGATTGAAGTTCTATTTCATTTCTTTTATTTTTAACTTTTTTTCATTAGATGTACCTTTACTAGTAAGAAAAAGGATAGTATCAAGCTCTCAATATTTGAGTTTTAACAACAGAATATTGGATGTTTTGTAGATAAACTGAACCACTCTTCAGAGTTTATTATCATAATTATATATTTTAAGCTTATATATATATATATATGTATTTATGTGCATATATATACATATACATACACACATGAATAAACATACTGTACCTTATTTCACTTAGGCCAGCGGCTTTTTCATGCCTAGCACGAGGCCACACAAGGGTCATAGCGCTTAAAGTGCACTTTGCACCCTTGACAACACTGTTGAAATGTACATGATAGTTCCAAACAACCACAATTTAGGTAAAGAAATCCTAAAATCAGGCCTCCATTGCAAGGTTTTGTAAATATTAGTTCTCAAAAGGGCAAAAAAGGACTTCATAATCAGCAGGTTCGCTTCACGTTCATAAGACTGGATTACAACCACTTTTTCAGAAAATATTTCAAGCAGTGTTGTTAAGGCATGCGCCTTAGCACCAGGGGGCACATTTGATCAGACACATGCCTGGTGCACCTAGATGTGCTTTTCTGTCCAAGCTTCCATTTTCTCATATTTTAATTCTTCTTTTTCCGAGGTGATAAGGGCAGAAAAGCAAGTCTAATTAAAGTTATTTTTAATTTCTTTAATTTTTTATTTTTTTCATTAACTGTACCTTTACTAGTAAGAAAGAGGATTATATCAAAAACTCTACTTCTCAGTATTTGAGTATTCAACAACAGACATGGGATCATAAAGAAATCATGCATATAGTCCAACAAAAGAAAAAGAAAATTTTGCAGGTTTTATAGGATAAAATGGACCACTTTAGAGTTTATTATCATAATTATATATATCTTAAGTTTATTTCATATATATACACGGACACGCAGACAAAAATACGCACATATACATATTGTGCCTTAGTTCAATCAAGAGAGTGCTTTTTCTGCACCTAGCACCTCAGGCAATATAAGGTTCTATTCTAGCACCTAGAGTGTGCCTTGCACCCTTGACAACATTGATTTATTGTCTTCAGCACTCCATTGAAGCTCTTGTTTGGAACAAAGTAAGAAATGCTAGTCGCTAAATAAGGCGTAACAAATATTATCAGGCATTAATTTTATTCTTGTACATTGGCAAGATGAGTCTAACAGAGGCCTCCCTGGACATAACTTCTAAAGAAACACTAGTTCGGATGAATCCTTTGTATTAATTGCTCAAGGACATGTTAAGCTGATGGAGTACATTCAATTTTACTGATGATAATTACAAGTGACAAAATAAACCCAAACCCGAATTTGATTTGACAAAAAAGTCAATGGCCTGAACCCGAAAAAATCCAAACCCAAAATGGCCCGAAACCAAACTCGAGCACAACCCGAACCCGAATTTAATACTAAAAATAAATATGACGAAATTATAATTAAATATTTTTTATAAAGAAAAAAACTTTAATTACCAATTTTATTTTAATATTCTTTTAATAATTTAATTAAATATTAAAATTTTAATTCATATTTTATATGTGATTAAACCTGCTCATGAATCGAATCGGGCCATTAAAATCCCAAGCCGAAACCCTTATTTAACATGCCCAAACCCGCCTATTTAGACCAGAATTACTTTCATCAAATTAAAAATGATTTTTTATTAATATTTATATATTTTAAAATTAAATTTAAATAAAAATAAATGTTATTTTAATTTAAAATCACTATTCCAGGCCAAGCAAGCCTAGAACAAAAATATCAGAACTCGAGCCCAAGCCTAATGGGGCAAGGCCAGGCGGGTATTCTAACCCTTGAGCAGGCCTATATAAAATAAAATAATAATTTATCAAAAAGTAAATAATATAATGACCTTTGAAAACATTATCAATAAGATATATCATCTATTTATCGCATTTTCTTTAATTTAATTAGTTGAACTCATTGAATATTGAAAGTTTATGCATGTGAGTAGTAAATTTTTAAATGCTTCTTTGAATATTATTCTTATTTTATTATTGTTATCTCAAGTAATGGTAATTAGAATTTGATAATAGTATAACGAAGTAATAAGATAAATTAAAAAATATGAAAGTCATAATAGATAGTACCATATCAAAAATGAAAAACAATATATATGTTAGACTTAAACTAACAACTAGACTTGTCCATGGGTTAGGTAGGCTTGACATAATCAGACACGGATATCAGATTTTAGGTTTCAAGCAGGTTCTACCCTAAACAGTGTTTTTTTTAAAAAAAATAAAATAATATATTTTTATTTAAATTTAATTATAAAATATATAAATATAAAAATAAAAATAATTTTTAATATTATGAATAGTGATTCATTCTTAAATAAGCAGGTCATGCCAAATTCAGCTTTGAATTTAGAATTAAAAATTTTTTCCTCCCACGATTGGGTTCATGGAACCAAACTAAGATTTTTTTCACGCCAAGCCGGGCCAAATTCAAGCATGGGCTTAGAATTCAAAATTACATAAAAGTGATTGCATTTAACATAAAATAAAAAATGATGTAAAACATACTCGAATAGACCTGAAACCAAATTGACCCGAACCTGAAAGAACCTCAACCCAAAATAACCCCACCCAAACCCACGCGAACCTGCCCAATGGCCACCTCTAATGATAATATGCTGTAGAAAAAAGATGAACAAAACATAGCAACCAACTTCAACAAAGTTAGGTCTTTCAGCCTCATGTTCTTGTCACAAAGGCGCCTTGCCCTAAATATCAATTAAAAAATCGTTGTCTATTTCGCAAGGCTAGCCTTTAAGGCCAGGTTTTGGTCCAAATGCACTATATTTTCGCTAATTTGAAAGTTCTCCTAAATTCCAAAAGAAATGTGAGTACCTTTCATTATTAACATATCCTAATCAAACAGATAAACAGAAGAAAGAAAGAAAAGTTCAAAATGATGCAGAATAAAACATGTACTACTATTAAAGTTCAGTTCTTAGAATTTGAATATGTATACGAAATCATAAGGAAAAACTAACTAATACTAGTATCTGTTATGAATCTCCGTAGACAGAGGAAAAACTGAAACAAAGTGGAAAATTTTATAGGGAAAAAGAAACCCTGACCTCTGGTGGGAAGAAGGAAGTGAGATGCGAAAGAGAAGGAGGAGCTGGATCTGAGATCATTGGAAGAATCAGCGACTCTGATTAAAGGACGAGAGGCGATTGCGGAGGTAGCTTGGTGGGGCTTCCACGCAGATGGACATGAAGTGAGGGAAGAAAGCCTCCTCGTCGCCACTCTTAGCATCTTCGGTTCGATTCGATCAGAGCCTTTTTTTTTTTTTTTTTTCACTTCGGAATTGTTCGAATTTAGCTCGAACTGGGAATTAATCTCTCTCGTTTCGCCAAATGTCAAGAAATCTGCAGGAAAAAAGAGTGCTGTACAAAAGAAAAATAACAACAAAACCATTGCTGGTGCTATTGCGGGCCAGGCCAGGCCTTATAGAAAACAATAGAAGACTTTAAAACAAATAGACAATGGGCCTTATGACGCTTCTCGATTCTCCCTTCCCTTGTCCCTTCCAATTTGTTTTAGAAGAGTCCACTATCACAAGTCTCTTAACGAGGTTGGTGCCAGAAGAAGAAGCTAGCCCCTGGGCCCTGGGCCTGGACCAACTCAACCTCCACTTGTGATCTCCAGGTCTATCAATTTTGACCAAAATCTGAAAAAATTAATCAATCAATTAGAATCTAAGTACGATCTAACTCGATTTGATAAAAAATTAATAAATTAAAATTGATAAATTTGAATTCAAAAATAATTTAAATTTAAAATGATCCAAATCCAGAATGACCTGAACTCAAAATGACTCGAATCCGAAATTATCTGAATCTGAAATGATTTGAATCCGAAATGATCCGAACTCGAAATGACCTAAACAATTAATCCAAAATGATCCAAACTTAAATTAAGTATAATTTTATTTAAAAAACATTAAGTTTATAAAAATAAAACTTAACATAAATTATTAATTTATTTTATTTCATAACT
>JBBYHM010000027.1:66440-88968 GCA_038381775.1 Adansonia rubrostipa
ATAATTTTATTTAAAAAACATTAAGTTTATAAAAATAAAACTTAACATAAATTATTAATTTATTTTATTTCATAACTTGTATTATATTGGATTGTAATAAAGTATGCAAATATTGTTTAGTATGAATAAATTATTTATGTTCCTATTTTTTTCTCTTATCGTTATATAAAATAATGCAATAATTATATACATGCCAAATATACTGATTTTTAATATTTGATTAATTTATATGTTTTAAATTGTTATTGTAAAAAAAATCATTTTCTTTGTTTTATATATAACCTGCAAAAATATTGGTTGGTAAAATTTTATGCAACCATCATTATTCTATTTATAATGTTTTACTTCTAACTTAGATATTATAAAAAAATACATTCATAATTATCATCATCAAAGATCAAAGATGTTTTTATTTCTTTGGTTGAACTTGAATAAGGGAATTGAAAAAAATCCAAATCGTAATCAATTAAAAATTCAATATTCAACCAAATGAACGCTTAAAAAAAAAACTCTTGTATGGTTTTGCAAAATGTTTGAACTTAACAGTTCAATTCGATAATCCTTGAAAATTTAATACTCAAACATATTGATATACTTTATCATCTTTCTATTTATAAACATAAAAAATCTACAAGAAAAAAATAAATCATATCCTTAATGGTCGAAACAATATTTTAAAAAATGATATTTATAAATATTATCTTAACCAATGTTTGATCAGCATTTCTTTTTTTCTTTATTTTTGTCTAATTTCTTGATGAAAATTGAAATTAATTATTCTTTTATTTTTATATTAAAAAAATTAGATTCTCCTGCAACTTGTAGAAAAATTCATCCTATTGGGAAATTTTTTTGAAACATTTGGATCTACTCCATTATCAATAATTCATTGAGTTCGGATTTAGATATTTACTAAATATCAAATTTAATCCATTTAAAACATGTTAAAAAAAGTTATTGGTGATATTTACTAAATAAATAAATAATAAAAATTTTGATAGTGACATTTACTTAAAAATTCTTAAATGATAATAATTATTTAAGTAAAATTGATACTTAAATTTGAAAAACAATCCGATTAAGCAAAAATCCAAAAATTGAGTCCAAAATATATTTATTTTCTTAAAAAATAAAATTTCGTATATATTTAAAATATTTTTATTTTTATATTTTAATAAAGTTTTAATTAAATAAGACTCGAGCAAATAATTTATTTAAATTTGATTTGATATGATTTCAAAATTGATAAATTAACACAAATGTTCTAAACTTGTATAAATCTAGTGTCAAACTTAATTGACCCAAACTTAGAATGACCAAACATGACGAATCCAGCTATTAAGCTAGATTAACTCAAATCCAAACACAAAATAACTCCAACCTGATTTGACCCAAGTATTCGACCTGATTAATTAGAATCCAAAATGATCCAAACTCGATTAACTCAGGCATTAAACTCGATTGATCCGAACCCAAAAAGAACCAAAACCAAAACAATCCGAAAACCAAAATGACCCGAACCCGAAATTACTCAAACCTATAATGACCCAAACTCAAAATGATTCGAACTCGAAAATGACTCAAAAATTTTAAAATCCGAAATAACTCAACCCGAAATGACCTGACTCCAAACTAACCCAATATGCCCAATATCTAATGGTTCTTTTCGTTCTTCTATGCTTTATGCTTCACTTTTATTCTTTTTTGCTTTGAGCGGTGATGCTCCATTCAACTTTCAACCCCAAAAGGCAAAATATCGAATTCCTTCAACTGAGTAGTTAGTTATCCTTTGGATTTGTCTTATAATCCACGTACGTCAAGAGCATACTATGTCAGTTGGTTATTCACAAATATTAGTAAGGATGAGGCTATTATTGATCACACCACACCACATTAGAGGCATACAACAGAAGACAAGGACTACAACCTTCTATTTAGCCAAGTTATAATGTAAAAGTAAAAATTCATTGAATCATCATCATATAATTAGGTGTAAGTCAACCGTTTACCGACCTCTCAACCTCTCTTTATTTTATCTCTTCTTTACCCAATTTGCTTCTGTCTACGCAAAAGCATAGTACCTAAGCTCATACATATGCTTGCTTTAACTGTCGCTCATTTAAAAATAGAAACTAAAATAGTCACAAGTCAGAATTCTATTTGGTGATCTGACACTATTCGTGGAACATCAAGGTAGATTTCACACGATATTGACGGCCTGATCTCTGTGAGATGTTTCTCCTGTCAATTATTGTTTGTGTTTCATCTTCCTCCACTGCACAAATTCTATCACTCGTATCCCCAGCAATAATTCCAATTGCCAAGCCTCTCCTATGCATGGATTCCTTGCAGTATCCTCTCGGATTCGTTTTGACTCACAGCAACTTTCGCCCGTTATGACATCACATATTTTCCTCTTTGGTATGAAAGTAAGTGGTTTTGTAAGATCACTTGGAGCATCTGCTTGTGGTTCTGTAGCATCCGACCTTTTAACTAGCTTAAGAAAGTCCACGTACAAAATCACTGGAATCAAAAGTATATCGAGTGTATTTTGACGGGTTATGCACATAATCTGAAATTCCTGACGAATAATCCTTAGGCAACGTGGACAATTCATTAAAGACCATAGCTTCTTCCTCTGTCGAACAACCTTCCCCTAAGACATCTTGGTTCTTTCATGCCCTTCATTGTAATTATTTTTACAACATTCAGAATTAAAATGATCACGGTTCTGTGATTTTGGATTTGACTCAGCATCCTTCTCTTCAGAATGGATTTCAAGTTGCAATCCTCAAATCTGCTAACGTGAGACTCCACGCCAACAGTTGCATCACTATCAAACACTAACAACGAATCAATTTTTTTAGCAGCTTCAGCAACTTTTTCAAGCTTTTTCTTAGCAACTTCATCATTTTCCTTAAGCCTATGTTTTGAAGCAATATGATTGGCACGTGGATCTTAACTGAAATCCTTGAAGGTGGTTGGAAGCACATTGTAAGAATCTCCGTTTATCTCATCCATATCCTTCATGTAAAGGCAATGTCCGCTCTTCTCCCTGCCAACAACCACTTTATCATACTCATCTTCCTCTTCCTGCATAATAAACCCACAGAGATAATTAACACCAGAATGTTAAATCAAAACCTAGATCAACAGCCTTTTTGGTTTCATTCTTGTTTCTAGATTTCGCTGTTGGTGAGGCTCTAAGGAAAGCTCGAAGATCGTGATTAAAAATTAGGAGAAGAAGATGAAGTGAGGGAGGCAACCATTTTGTAATCATCCATGATGGGGTTGGATAGAAATTTCAATTATAGGTTATTGATGATATTCATATGTGTGTATATTATATATATACACGCACACACAAATTGACACTCTTTATACGATAACACGGCATATATAAATCTGTGTCACAAAAATCCAAAATAAATGCATGTTATTGATACAACAATTTGTGATATCATGTGAAAGGACAAGAGACACTAGATTTATGAACCTACAAGGCAAGAAAGGTTAGAAGGCATCAGAGTAAGTTCTCCGAAACGCATTCCGATGCTTAAGTGTGTAAAGTAGGCGAGCTAAGGAAAAGAGTTAGAGATATGTAAGTTCTAAATGCCTTACCTCCCAGTGAACCATGACCCATTTTTATAGTAACTTGGTAGGCATTTATCATTATCTAGAATTTTATGAAGATAGAGTTTACCATTGACTCCATCTCCTTGGATAAAGATGAAAATTGATAACATCATGAAGTATTATCATAAGAGATTATTATCTCTTATCTAGCGGGTCTGACAACTGCCCCCTGGGGTGTGGATGGTTATAAAGTGACCATTCACAGCCTATGAAGAAACAAGTTGAAAATTACATCTGTTTATTAAGGCGACTCATGGATCGACGAGCGATTGAACTCCCATTAATCTCAATACAAAATAGTGGGTTGATCTAAGATTATGACTAGGTGACTAACATTTAAGGTGGGGTATTGTCTGCCATGAAAGACGGCCTATAGATCGCCTATTCATGTCAATCAGAAGAGTAAAAGTTTTGATTTGATTTTTTTATATTGTCGTAATTAATGCAACAATTGTACCATTCCATTTAATAAGGAACACATGGAATGGTTTGTGAACCAACGTGACAATTAAGGCTGCACTGGTTTAGTTCCTATAAAATAGGCATCATTATGGCTAACTAGCCACATTAAAAGTTGTAGTCTTTCTTTTTCCTTTCTTTGTTCACTGTGGTAACAAACGACGATATTTCACGACTCTCTACAGCAATTTTCACCTTTGAAAAATGTTCTTCCTTCATTCTTCAAAATACCAGTTAGGTGAGCCATTATCTTCTTTTTTTGTTCTGGTTTTAAGGTAGATCATTTCTATTTATCATTTTAAATCCGTGGTGAATGGTATTTCGCTGACTACATTACTTTCTAAAATCCGTTACGAAGAAAGGTCAACTCGTAGGAAGGTTGTTAGACAATTATTTATGATAGAAAACGTAGTCATAGATGAGTTTAATGATTGGCCATTTATAAAGCTGCCTGAAGAAAGACCTGCACGATGGAACCAGCTTGAGAGAAAGATGAGGGGCTGTCAATAGAGGAAAGGGAAACCAATACTTATGCTGGCAGAAAGCAAGGAAAATGAGACGTTGAGATGCCTTTCCCTATTATAAGGATTGACATAAGTTGGGCAGACGTGTTTAGTAGTGTTGTGACTATGGCAATGGTGAATGCGCTATTGATGGATTGAGGGTTTAACTTTGGACAATATGAAGTGGCCAACCCCATATTGGGATGATTTATGACCAGAATTGAGGGGAATAGTGTATCCTTCTACCTATTAATCTTTAAAAGGGTTTCATCTACCCTTGGAACCCTTATTTGCCAAGTGCTGAATCGATACAGGATATCACCAAACTAATTAAAATCAAATGTTTGGGCGATGCTGATAACATACTTCATTTTTGTAAGGAAGAAGGGTGGATTCCATCTGTAGAGGTGACCAGGCATTTATTTTCATTGAAGAAACAAAATAAATACTGGTATTAACTTCAGTCCACCATAAAAAAAATTGATAGATATCCCCTCGAACGCTCATGTCGCTAATAATCAATTTTTCATTATAAGTAAATAACCAAATACTGAGTATGGTTTCCTAGTGGAATAGGATTATTGCTCTCCTATGAGCAATATGAAGGCAGCCTTGAATGAATACAAGGAGAATCAAAAACAATTCTTCACGAGTCACCAATTTAAAGTGAAAGACCATGTGACTCCAAGGAAAATCCAACAATATTGCCTTGGTGTCAATGTTGTACATCTCTCGAATGATCCTACTCGCCCCACCAGGAAGAGAAGCCAAAGACGTATCATTATATGAGTAAGATTTAAGATTTTAGTATTTGGTTTTGATATTTCAGTAAAGTATGTTGTCTAAACTCATTTGTGTTTGCAGATTCACCTTCCATAAACAGCTCAACAGCGAATGTGGCCGATGTTAGTAATAAGTTTCAGTCTACCATTGAGTTAAGTTTAGGTCCGTCTAGGTCCAGGATCGAGGAAGAGCAAGAAGAGACACCAATTACGAGGGCCTCAAAAGGTATTTGCTGATGGCAACTTGATTTAATAACTTAGTCTTTTCTAACCTAAATTATACTCCTTTTGTCTGTAGGAATGGATGTTGCCACAGAAGCTGCTTTAGCAAAACGTAAGGCGAAGGAGGCTGCTAACTAGAAGAGAAAAAGCAAAAAGAAAAAGAAAGTTCAAGATAGGCAAGGCGACTTTCTTGTTGAAAAGAAAGTTTCGTTGGAATCGATTGTTGTTTCCGCACCTTTGGTCAAAATCATGGCTCCTGCTAACATAACTCCTATGTAAGCCATTTTGGTTTTAATAAGTCAGGTGGAGTCAGAGGCCCCAAACGCTTTAACTGGACTTATGCCTTCTACTGGTGTACTCCCTAGTCCATTTTTGCCATCTATTGGGAGGGATAAATCGAAAAACCCAAAGATTGACTGCACCCATGAAAGAATAATCCTTCGCTCTCCACCGGCATTTTGAGCAAAGGAGAGGTGGCTTGTAGCTAGGCCAATAAGGTCACCTACCCTTCATATGGAGTTCCTGATAATAAAGAATCCCAAGATGAACTTAGAGTCTACACTTGCTTACATAGTGGAGGGACCCTTTTTTTTATTGAACAGTCGATGTAAACTTTTGAATGAATGAAATTCATCTTTATTTACTAAACCATTATTTTTATTGTGCACAATACCTGTTCAATTTTATGAACATAAGTAAGCGTTTTTGTATTGGCCTTGACGGTTCACTCTTCTTGGTAAGATGAACTTATAGTAGGTAGTTACTATTTCGCAGCTTTAATCATTGATTGTAATAGGTTGTTTTAGACATATTATGGAAAAAAATTCATAAATTCATAATTATATTACTCCAAACGGGTTTAAAGTTTACAAGTAATATTTTTTGAGATGGACAACATTCCAATTGTTTGGCAATGGTTTTCTCATCATGTCCATCAACTTATATGCACCAAACCCTACTATTTTGGTGACCTAGTAAGGTCTTTCCCAATTTAGGGATAATTTTTCCTTTCCCTTGCTGGTCTACTTGCCTCACAGTTTCGTAGGACCAACTCGTCGACTTGGAATTATCTATAATTTACTTTCCTATTGTAGTATCTGGACACTTGTTGCACCCGAGCTGCTATTTATGTTGTAGCATCTTCTCTACTTTCTTCTAGTATGTCTAGGTTCATTTTTAAATGTTAGTGATTGAGTTCAAGATTGACATTGGTAGTTCGGATGCTTTGGATCCCAATTTCTACAAGGCTCATGGCTTCGATGCCATAAACCAGACTAAATGGTGTAGCACCCATTGCTTGGCATTTTATCGTCCGAATTACATATAGTATTCCAGATGTTTTTTCCACCAAGGTCCCCTTGGCGCCATCCAACTTCTCCTTTAAACATTGGAGTATATTTTCATTCGTAGACTTGATTTGCCCATTAGATTGAGGATGGGCGATCGAAGTATGGACCAAGCTTATATGGAATTTTTACAAAAACTCTGTAGTTTATCCACCTGTAGTTGTTTCCTATTATCAGCTATGATGACATTCGCAATTCCAAACCGATAAACAATGAACCTTTAAATGAAATTTTCCATGGTTGAAGGCCACTATTAGGAATTTCCTCTGATATGTCGCTAGCGGGAAGGAACCAAATATATCAGTCCCTCATACACAAAATGGCAATGGGCTGAAGATTTGTTTCAAAGCTTCTGCTGGCTGCTTAGGAACTTTAGTAAAGCTTTGGCATTTTTTTCATTTTTTAAATAAGTTTATGGTATCATTCTTCATTGTTGGCCAGAAAAATCCTTGCCTGAGTGCTTTTTGTGCCAAAGCTTTACCCCCCAAGTGATTGCTCTAAGCACGTAGTCTGCGCTAACTAGGTCTAAACATCTGAGCAAAGGATAGGTAAAAGATTTTTTGTATAAAACACCATTGATAATAGTGTACCTAGAGGCTTTTTTTTTCTACCCATTTTTGAAGAGGATCATATAGAGTTGAGTTGGCTTAAAGGAATGCCATTATCGATGTCATCCAGTTGTCAGCCACATTAGTGATTATTTCATGGACATACTGATTATACTCTGGTGTTTGAACAAATTCAAGTAAGATCGTCCTTCTGTTTATGATTTCTACGCCACTTGCCATTCTAGGCATTAAAGTAGCGATGGTGTTCTGTTTGCGTGCGATGCGTTTAAACATGATTTGGTTAAATGCAAGGCAAGTCTCAAGACCACAGCGTGATATTTGGCTAGTGTCTGATCTTTAACTTCGTATTCCCTATTTATTTGGTTCACCACCAGTTAGGTATCTATATAAGCCACTAAGCGGGTGGCTCCTAGACTTCTGGCTAGCTCTATCCCTACTATGGGGCTTCATATTCGGCAGCATTGTTTGAGGCAAGAAATTCAAAGGACAGGGCATAATGTTATTCTTGCCCGTTGAGGTTGATTAAAAGAACTTCTGCACTTAAGTTTTCTTTACCCGATGATTCATTGGCATATAGTTTCCAATATATATTATTGTCTTCTACTATAGGATCAGAAAACGTAGGCTCGCCAATATTTTCCTTCAACGAACATTTTATGGTTACTTGTTCTAGTTCGACAAATGCTGAAAATGAGCATTCGGCAACAAAATCGGCTAATACCTATGCTTTGATTGCTTTCTTGGGAGCATATGTTAGTCTAAACTCACTCAGCTCAATTCTCCACCTGATCATTCTCCCTGTTGAGTCGACCTTCTGCAAAACATCTTTCAAAGGCTGATATGTCAATACTTTGATGAGATGAGCTTGTAAAGAACTGTCGTAGCTTTGTAACATTCTACTATGAGTGCATAGGTTAATTTTTCTATATTTGTATAGTTTGCTTCCCCTGACCGGAGTGCTCTGCTTATGTAATAGACAGGTCGTTATGTCCCTTTGTCCTCTTTTACCAAAATGGCAGCAATCATTTCCTCTGATGCAGCAAGATATACAATTAGGGGATCACCAAGAAAAGGGCTAGCCAACAAGAGTGGCAAGCAGAAATAATTCTTTAACTATACGAATGCTTGCTGACACTCTTCTATCCACTTATATCTAATGGCTACCTTAAATAATTTAAAAAAGGGGCATGTATTTATCTGCCAATTTTAAAATAAAGTGGTTGAGTGCTGCAATTCTTCTCGTCAATCTTTGTACTTCTTTAGTCAACTTAGGTAGAGGCATATCCAAGATCGCCTTAACTTTTTTGAGTTTGCTTCGATTCCTCTAGAAAAGACCATAAAACCAAGAAACTTCCTGGCAGCTCCTCCAAACATGCATTTGGAAAGATTCAACTTCATATTATATCTTCGTAGGATCTTAAAGGTTTTCTTGAGATCGAGAATGTGTTGTTCGATCGACATGATTTTTTACTAGCATGTCATCGAAGTAGACCTAAAGGTGGCAATTGGATAGGTTCAGGACGGGTTATTTTAGATTTGAGTTTTTTTGGGTTTGTGTCATTCGAGTTTGGACTGATTCGGGTTCGACCAATTTGAGTTTGGGTTTGAGTATTTTTTACATCATTTTTATTTTATGTTAAATGTAATCACTTTTACATCAATTTGAATTCTAAGCCTAGGCCTGAATTTAGCTCGATCCAGCCCGAAAAAATCTTAGTTGGGTTCTATGAGCCTAACCGTGGCCCGAAAAAATTTTGAATTCTAAGCTCAGGGCCAACTTTGGCCTGGCCGACCCATTTAAGTACAAATCATTGTTCATAAAAGTTATTTTTATATTAATATTTACATATTTATATTTAAATTTAAATAAAATATATTATTTTATTTAAAAAATATCGTTTCAGGTCGAACGTTCTTGAAACTTAAAATCTAAGACCTAGATCTGATCGTACCGAACCTATTGTGTTAGGCAAGTTGTTTGGTCCATGGACATGTTTAGTTGCTAGTTTAACATGTGAATTTTTTTATTTTTGATATGGTATTATCTATTTTAGCTTCAATATTTTTTAATTTATCTTATTATTTTGTTATATTATTATCAGACTTTAGTTATCATTACTTGAAAAAAATAACAACAACAATAATAATAATAATAATAATAATATTTAAAGCTGTATTTAAAATTTTTCTACTAACATGTAAAAACTCTCAATATTTAATAAGTTTAACTAATTAAATTTTGTTTTAAAAAATGATAAATAGATGATATACTTTATTGACAATGCTTTCAAAGCTCATGATATGATTTATTTTTCGATAAGTTATTATTTTATCATATATAGACCTGTTCAAGGATCGGGCTACCAACTCAGCCCAAATGGGCCTGGGCTCGGGTTCTCATATTTTTGTTTCAGATTAGCCCGACCTGAATTGGAACAATGATTTTAAATTAAAATAACATATATTTTATTTGAATTTAATTACAAAATATATAAATATTAATAAAAATATTTTTAAATGTGATGAACAATAATTCTAGCTTGAACAGGCGGGTCTAGGCATATTAAATAAAAGCTTGGGCTTAGGATTTTAAAAAATTCAAGACGTAACTCGACCTAACCCATGAGTAAGTTTAATCACATATAAAATATAAATTAAGTTTTTAATATTTAATTAAATTATATATGGTATTAATATTTAATATTTAATATTTGATTCATTTTTGATATGGCATTATCTATTATGGCTTTCATATTTTTTAATTTATCTTATTATTTTGTTATACTATTATCAGACTATAATTATCCTTACTTGAAATAATAATAATAATAATAAGAAAAATATTCAAAGAAGTATTTAAAATTTTACAACTAACATATATAAATTATCAATAGTTAATGAGTTTAACTAATTAAATTAAAAAAATATAATAAATCAATAATATACTTTATCAACAATATTTTCAAAGCTCATGATAAAATTTAATTTTTGATAAATTATTATTTTATCATATATAGACCTGCTCAAGGGTCTGACTGCCTAACTGATCCAATTGGGCTTGGGCTTGGGTTTTTAATGTTTTTGTCTTAAATTAGCTCAATCAAGTAGGAACAATGATTTTAAATTAAAAGAATATATATTTTATTTAAATTTAATTATAAAATATATAAATATTAATTAAAAATATTCTTTAATGTGATGAACAGTAATAATTGCTTAAATAGGCAGGTCTGAGCACGTTAAATAAAAGCTTAAGCTGGGGATTTGAAAAACATTTAGGCCGTAATTCGACCCGACCCATAAGCAAGTTTAATCATATATGAAATATAAATTAAAATTTTAATATTTAATTAAATTATATATGGTATTAATATTTAATATTTAATATTTAATTTATTTTTGATATAATGTTATTTGTTATGGCTTTTATATTTTTTAACTTATCTTATTATTTTGTTATACTATTATCAGATTCTAATTACCATTACAAATAATAATAATAATAATAATAATAATAATAATAATAATAAAAAATAAGAATAATATTCAAAAAAATATTTAAAATTTTATTACTAACATACATAAACTCTCAATATTCAATGAGCTTAACTAATAAAATTAAATAAAATAATATACTTTATTGATAATATTTTCAAAGCTAATGATATGATTTACGTTTTGATAAATTAATATTTTATCATATATAGACCTGTTCAAGGGTCGGGCTATCCACCCGGCCTAATTGGGCCTGGGCCTAAGTTTTTATATTTTTATATCAAACTAGCCCGACCGAACTCAGAATAATATTTTTAAATTAATATATTTTATTTAAATTTAATTATAAAAATATGTAATATTAATAAAAAATATTCTTTAATGTGATAAACATTAATTCTAGCTTTAATAGGCAGGTCTGGATAAGTTAAATAAGGGCTTGTACTTGGGATTTTAAAAACATTTAGGCCGTAGTTCGACCCAATCTATGCAAGTTTAATTATATTTAAAATATAAATTAAGTTTTTAATGTTTAATTAAATTATTAAAATAATATTAAAATAAAATTCATAATTAAAGTTTTTGATTTATTAAAAATTATATAATTATAATTTCTTCATATTTATTTTTAGTATTAAATTCGGGTTCGAGTTTGGGTTTAGGTTGGATTGGTCTTGGGTTCGAGTTCTTTCGGGTTCGAGTCATTTTGGGTTCAGGCTATTTCGGGTTCAAGCCATTTCGGGTTTAAGTTTTCTCGAGTTTGGGCCATTGACTTTTTGGTCAAATTGGGTTCGATTCGGGTTAAGGCTTGGGTTTTTTTGAGTGGATTTTCAAGTTCGGGTTCATTTTGCCACCTCTACGTAGACCTTCATGGATCGGCTAATTTGGTCTTTGAAGATCTTATTTACCGACCGCTGATAGATGGCCTTAGCATTTTTAAGCTCGAAGGGCATAACTCTATAGCTAAAGGTCCATTTCTTTAATAATGAAAGATGTCTTAACTTCATCTTATAGATTCATTTGAATCTGGTTGTAACCAAAAAAAGCATCCATAAATGAGAAGAACCGATGCCCTGCTGAAGCATTGACAAGGTGATCTATTGATGGCAACGGGAAGCTATCTTTGGGACAAGCCTTGTTAAAGTTGGTGAAGTCAACACACATTCTCCACTTACCATTTGTTTTGTTTGACCATCACTATGTTAGCAAGCAATTCTGAATACATAATCTCTCTTATCTATCTGGCGAATAAAAGCTTGTTGGTTTCTTCCTTGATCACCCGGATCCTATCTGGTGCATATTTTTGCTTTTTTTGCTTCATCGGTTTAGCATGCTGGTCGACATTTAACGTATGCATTATAACGTCGATATTGATACCTAGCATGTATGCTGCTGACTAGACGAAGACGTTCAATTTTTAATGCAAAAAGTTCATGAGATCGTTTTTAGCCTTTTTTTTCCAAAGAACCTCCAATAGTCATGGACAACTCAGGGTCTAACAAGTACAAAAAAATTCTTTCTGTTTCCTCGACTGGCTGCGATTTTAGATGAAGGTCACCCCTAATATCCAAACTTTCGAGAGTCAAAATAGTCAGGCTATTTGGTGTTATGGTATTAACTGACAGTCCATTTCTCGCCAAAGCTTCATTGTCCATGATAATAGAGCTATCACATTTTCTTGTCATCTTTATGGACATTAGGTGACAACGTTGGGCTATTGTTTGGTTGACCTTCATGTATCCTACCCCTGTTGGAGTTGGAAATTTAACTTTCAAACAATACACTATGGTAATTAATTTTGCTTTCTTCATGATTGGTCGTCTAAGGATAACATTTTACACCAAGGGTTGATTGACCACTAAAAAATCTACCGTTACCACGATAATGTTTTCTCCATCTCCCAGGGTGACTGGCAGGGTAACAGAGCCCTTTACTAGTATAGGCTGGTTAGCAAACCCATATATTAGTAGGGATGGATGCAGGTCTTCACTATTGTACCTTATTTTTTGGAAGGCACTTCGTTGGAGGATTTCCACCGCACTACCATTGTTTATTAGAATCTTGTCTACTCAATAGTTCCACACGATGGCATATATGACTATAGGGTTATTTCCGTTATCGGCAATTAGCTTATCATCATCATCGCCAAAGGTAACTTTTTAATTATGCTGGCGGATCCTTTTGGGGTACATATTGATCAGCATAATGGACTGCAAATGTGACTTTCTCTTGGATTTACTACTCGCCCAACTTTCATTGCTTCCAATGATAACATTGATCTTGCCTATCACTAGGCATTTTCTTGCAGCTTTTTCTTGGCGTCAGTTTGTTTGCTGATACGGTTCGTCGCAATCTTTTTTGACGAACTGCTTGATTTATTATTTCTGAATTAAGACCTCAATTATGTTCTCTAAGGTGATACAATCTTTCATTACATGTCCAATATCGTCATAGAACTCGTAATGTTTCCTAGGGTTTCTAAGACTTCTGTCTACCCTCATAGGCGATGGCCTTTCTACCAAGCCTTCCCTCATGATGGCATGTAAGATCTGAGTTCTACTGGTGTTAAGTGGTGTGTAAGAGTCATATATATTATGGCAATGCCCAGGCTCTTTTTTTGCCCACTTGTGTTTGGCTTGTCGTGGACTCAGGTTTGTTTTCTTGGCGAGTGTCTGTTTTACCTCCCTAGGGGAACTGATCTGCCTTTTTTGTATTTCGCCCGAAGCAATTTGTTCGTTGTTTTCGGTCAAGCCCTTCAAATTCGCGATTTACAATTTTTATATCTTCGGCGTCAGTATACTTTTGCGCTTTCTCATAGAGCTGATATAATTTTGTCGGTTGGCATATGTCAAGGCGTACTTCAAATGTTTATGGCGTACCCCTGAGATAAATGTCTGGATAGCCTATTCATCATTTAAGTCTTTAACCTCTAGCATGACTGTATTGAAGTGCTTAACATACTCTTAGAGCATTTCGTCTGGATTCTGTTAATTTAAATAGTTGCTTTTAATAATCTCTTAATATCCAAGTGAACCATGACCCATTTTTATAGTAGCTTGCTAAGTATTTATTATTATCTAGAACTCTATGAAAATAGAGTTTACTATTGACTCCATTTCCTTGGATAAAGATGAAGATTAATAACATCCTGGAGTATTATCATAAGAGATTATTATCTCTTATCTTGTGGGTCTAACACATGTCATAAAAAGTTTAATTCTTTTGAAAGAAACTCAATCATTAATTGAATAATAATATTTGTTAAATTAGATTATTTGATTTATACAATTATTTTTAAAAATGTAAAAATTTTTTCTTAAAATTTTCATATGAACTCTAGTTTTGAAAAAATATTAAAATATATGTAAATGAAAATGAAAACCATATACTATACGAAAAAATTTAATTTAAATGCTTTTCCATTCCATGCCTCCCGCAAGTTTATTGCATCCTTTATTAATTGAAATCAGAACTACTTTTAAAAGATTATATTCTAAGGATAAGAATTGAAAATAATTGAGCTTTTATCTATTTTTTTTATTTTTTAATATATTTATTGATATCATTCATATCTATACGATCTATTTATAAATTATTAAAATTAAATAAATACCAAATTTATAAATGATTATTAAAAATTATCAAACAAACAAGGATAAGATAAGATTAATAAGACAACGTCTTTATCAAATAAAAAAAAATTACTCTCAGCTGCGCCTCCACCTGCCCACGACACGCTTCTTTCCTTACAAGCAAACTCCTTGCTTTCATAAGAAGAGATTAAACTGACCTTTGAAAACTGTCGAAAGCCCAGTGGGTTGGGTATTTACTCTTTATAAAACTCCTTGATCTTTCCTATTTTGCTTTACCCTTTGCAGCTCAATGCCTATGGCGACGACGATGGCGATCGCCCTGTTTGTTGCCATCCTTTTGACCGGAGGTGTTGCTACTGCAGAATCAAGTTACATAGAATACAACACTACCCAGAGAATTATTCCTGGTAAAATCAATGTTCACTTGGTGCCTCATTCTCATGATGATGTTGGTTGGCTCAAGACCGTTGATCAGTACTACTTTGGGGGCAACAATTCTATTCGGGTACTCTTTCTTGCATGCTTTTTTGTATTTGGTTCTTACTTGACTGGGATTTGGGACATAATTTTTGAGGCCCTTGATTTGATGGTTCTTTCAACTTTCAACAGGGAGCTTGCGTGCAGAACGTCTTGGATTCTGTCATTTCAGCCTTATTAGATGATAAAAATAAAAAATTCATCTATGTTGAGATGGTAATTTTATTGTCCTTTTCTAAAGTTTTTCCTTTGTGAAGCCTTTCCTGTTCTGGGTTTCGACTTTCTTGATTGATTTATGATTTTGATTACTTCGTTTGACTTCCTTTTCAGGCTTTCTTTCAAAGGTGGTGGAGACAGCAGAGTAATGCTAAGAAGATTAAAGTGAAGGAGCTAGTCAAATCCGGTCAACTAGAGTTCATGTAATTATGAGTAATTTATTGTCTCGATAACAGCTATTTGTTATTAGGGTTTAATTGCTTCTTTTCTGTTTTTTTTTTTTTTTTTGGTTGTTGTTGTTGTGGTAGAAATGGCGCTATGTGTATGCATGATGAGGCAACCCCACATTACATTGACTTGATTGATCAGACAACCTTAGGACACAAATATATCAAAGATGAGTTTGATCAGATTCCTAGAGTTGGTTGGCAAATTGATCCTTTTGGGCATTCTGCTGTGCAAGCTTATTTGCTTGGTGCAGAGGTGGGGGTGTGTGTGTGTACTTCAATGGGATTATTTCTTTATGTTTGGTTTATGAAATATGCTTTGATGGTTATATATCAAACTTGTTATATTACTCATGATATAAACTATAGAGAATAAGAATTTCTTTCTAATGTTTGAGTTGTAAGAGTTCCTCTACTTTAATTGCAGTTAGGATTTGACTCCCTTTTTTTTGCTCGAATTGATTATCAAGATAGAGCTAAGCGCTTAAAGGAAAAGACTCTTGAGGTAGTATGGCAGGGTTCTAAGTCCCTTGGTTCATCCTCACAGGTTTGGGCCTTAATATCTATAGTTCTCATGCCTTTCTCATGCTTTGATTTTTGAACTGGATTCTCTTTACTCCTTGATTAAAGTTTGTTTTATATGTACTCCTGTTAATGATGTTTTTTCTTGATATTTCACACTTTCTTTTGACCGCTCATATTCTGATTTCACTTGCAGATATTCACTGGCATATTCCCCCGGCATTATGATCCTCCTGATGGTTTCACATTTGAAATAAATGATGTGTCTCCTCCCATTCAGGTAAACCTTTTAAAAGGTTCAGTTATCGCTTTTCTCTCTAGTTTTTGGTCATGAAAAACACAAACCACAAATTTAATATGTTCAAGAATACTCCTGGTATTCCGGGCAAGCCAGTCGATGGTAGTCATTCCGGTGCTTCTAGTGACTAAAAAAACATTGAACATGTGGGAGGATCCGAACGAATTCTGCTTTCATTTCCCCCGTGTGGAACACTGACTTTATTAACATGAAGTTTTTAATTGAAGGATGATGTTCTCCTGTTTGACTATAATGTTCAAGAGCGGGTCAATGACTTTGTCGCTGCTGCACTGGCACAGGTAGGACATTACTTTTGCTATTTAGTGATTTCCTTTTTAAAAGTAAAGAACTCTGCATCCTTCTAAGATTTCTCTGACAGTATGGGTCACTGCAGTTGCTTAATTAACAGTTTTCTATTTTTTAGGCAAATGTAACGAGAACAAACCATATTATGTGGACCATGGGGACGGATTTCCGTTATCAATATGCAAATTCATGGTTCAGACAGATGGACAAGTTCATTCATTATGTCAATCAGGTACATGATTTTTATGAATCTTCCTGAAGAGGAGCAAAAATGAATGAATTAATTAACCATCTTTCCTTCATTTTGACTTGCTTATATGTCTTCTTGTGATTGTTTGGTTATGTGCTGATGTCTTTTTTTTTTTTTTTTTTCCGGAGATTTGACATCTGATTCTCTTTTTAACTGCTATAGAATTCTAGTTGAATTCATATTTGACAAAACTTTTTCTTATTTGAGAACCTATAGGATGGGCGCGTCAATGCCTTATACTCCACTCCATCCATCTATACTGATGCAAAATATGCAGCAAATGAGAAATGGCCGATCAAGACTGATGATTTCTTCCCGTGAGTTTGATATAAAAAATCCTGGGACTGTTCTTACGTATAAGTTTGTGCTGCTGCTAAAGCATATTCATCATTTTCAGGTATGCAGATAAGCCAAATGCATATTGGACTGGTTACTTCACAAGCCGGCCAGCCTTTAAAGGTTATGTCAGAGTGCTGAGTGCGTACTATCTGGTAAGTCACTTTCTCAGAAAATTGGCTGTGGCTTTCAAAGGTAGATTCTCGCAACCCTGTTTATAAAAGTGTTGCTTTGTTTATATTATTAACAGGCTGCTAGGCAGTTGGAGCTCTTTAAAGGTAGGAGTACTTCAGGACCAAACACTGATGCATTAGCTGATGCTTTGGCAATTGCTCAACATCATGATGCAGTTAGTGGCACAGAAAGACAGCATGTAGCTGATGACTATGCATTACGATTGTCAATAGGATACAAGGAGGTTCATATGGCTTAATGTCCAACAATGTTGTTGTAGAACTATTGGCATTAGGAAGCTTGATGGAAATCTAATTCTTTTCACTTGCTTTAGTGTAGGCTGAGCAGTTGGTTGCCTCTTCACTCGCCTTCTTGGCAGAGTCAAGGTCAAGTACTGGACATGGGAACAGTGTTACAAGCATTCAGCAGGTAAACGATATCATTGGTATTAGCTTTATTCTTGCTTTGAAGTTTGAGCAGCATGCAGAAGTAAAAAATAGAAGGAAATGGAGTGTGCATAATTGATTTTATTTTTTATTGGCTTTCTTCTTGATCCAATTTGCATTTTTTAATATGATTGAGTTGGGTGACTTTCTGATAAATCTTTTTTACCAATTCTTTTGCTAGTGTCCCTTACTTAATATAAGTTTTTGTCCTCCATCAGAAGCTGCCTTGTCCAACGGAAAAAGCTTGGTAATGATATACTATTTCTAATACTGTTTTTAAGGTTGGACCCATTTCTTTCATGGAAATAGATCATCTAATATTTTATCTCCTTGTAGGTTGTCATCATCTACAATTCTCTAGGATGGAAGAGAGAGGAAACTATAAGAATTCCTGTGAGTATCTCCATCTTGAACTTTCTGTATCAAGTTATGCGACTGTTGGACCTCTCTAAATTTTGATCATTATCTACAACCTGCTTGCTTGGAATTCATATCCAACCAGTGACATGGACACACAATGAGGAGTTGCTATTTCATCTAGTCCTGACATGAAAAAGTTTATATAAAATCTAATTGCAATCATTTGGAGCGAGAAAATTTTACTTGTGTTTCACTGAGATTTAACCTGTTACAGGTCTCCACTGCAAGGGTTATTGTCAAGGATTCTGAAGGGAGAGAAATTGAATCACAACTTCTTCCTCTTTCAAATTCCACTTCCCGCATAAGAAGTCATTATGTCAAAGCATATTTGGGTAAAAACCCTAGTGAAACAGTTAAATATTGGGTTGCTTTTTCAGTTTCAGTGCCTCCTCTTGGTTTCAGCACTTACGTTGTAGCAACTGCCAAAGAGACAGGTTGGAATTATTGCTTCAGTTTTTTTTTTTTTTTGCTGTGTGTCAATAAATTGAAAGATTTTTTACTTATGTTTCTAAGCCATTAACAAAATCTATTTCTTGTTATTTAAACTTTCAGGAGAAGGTCATAGCTCTACCATCTCAACTGTACACTCCTATGAAGTAAGTGAAAACAATACCATTGAAGTTGGCCAAGGAAGTTTAAAGCTTCTTTACTCAGCAGGAAAACTTACCCGTTATGTAAACAACAGAAATTTGGTAAGCTATAATGTCTACTCTTCAACTTGGTTGTGCCTCTTTGAATATAATTACTGGATTTTTTTCATCTCGTTTTCTTCAAATTTCTTTCAGTGCGACGCACATTTTTTTTTCATTTGGATTCTCTTTATTCTTTGTAATCTTCCTTTTTCGTGTTATAAAAATAATGTTATTTTAATCTCTTTAGTCTGTAATGATAACAAACAATTTATCTAATTTGATCTTTGCTGAAGGTTACGGCCTTTGCTGAACAATCATACGGTTATTACTCTGGAAATGATGGAACTGACAAAGATCCTCAGGTAGTTTAATGCCTAGATAACTGTGCTTAATGTTTTGACTTTTCATTTCTAATTTATTTTTGTTCTTTAATTAAGTTTGTGGTAGGAGAAAAAGAATCTTATGATTTACTGATTGCGAAGTGCTTGATATTTGTTAAAGGCTTCTGGGGCATATGTTTTTCGTCCTAATGGTACATTCTCCATAAAATCTGAAAGCCAGGTATCTGTTTTTATTTGACCAATTTCATGTATCTCAGTAATGAACCTTTACTGCTGATTTATTATACTTGTCAAAAAAGTGGTTCTGAAGCAAAATGGAGACTTGTTTGTTGCAGATTCCATTAACTGTTGTGCGGGGTCCCTTGTTGGATGAAGTACATCAACAGCTGAATTCATGGATATCACAGGTGATTCACCTACTCAAAACACATTTCATGCACCGACCTGTCATTGGAACCTTTTTTTTTCCCTAATATGAAGCCCTCGTATTTCTGATTCTCACATCTGAAAATTAGTGTTCGAAAGTTTGTAAAGCTTTGGGAGGGTTTAGATTAAGGAGTTGCATATAGTTTATTCGACTTGGGAAAAGGGGATTTTGTATATCTCCAATTCATGTGGTGTCTAATTTATGTTTTTGGGAATATCTGCTGGTTAACTTTTAAACTTCTGTCAGTTTGTCCTCCATTTTTTCTTCTATACTCTAAATTGTGCTAAAATCTTACTCCATGACCATGTTTCTGTAGAATTTCTGATATAATGTTTATATTTAATTTTGGAGTTATGTAACGCAGTTTCTATTTGCAGAATAAGAACTTTATTGTTTTTGTTTGCACCCAAGCATCTTGTGTCTTCAACTTTTACTAACGGAATGCTGCTTTGATGAATAGGTTACCAGGGTATACAGGGGAAAAGAGCATGCTGAAGTTGAGTTCAATGTGAGTTAATGTCTCTTCTTGTTTCTATTTATTATTTTTTTGCAGGACCGAACAGAGTCTTTGTTTGCGTTTGTACAAGGTTGAGAATTCAATTGGATGGATTTTGACATTATGTCCATAATCTTAGATTGGGCCTATTCCTGTGAATGATGGGATAGGTAAAGAAATCTTTACTCAAATTACAACAACTAAGAAGACCAACAGAACATTCTACACAGATTCTAACGGACGGGATTTCATTAAACGGGTATGTTGATTCTTGCTGCTTGCTGTTCTTGCAAATATTTGTTATTCAATTTTTTTCCCTTTTTGACCAAAGGCCATGCAGAATTCAACTTCTTGACTTAAATCCTTTTTAGATATTTAAAATCAGCTTCCAAAGTTTGTTGAATGGCAGTTTTATTAATTTCATTTTTCTACTTGGTGAATGCTAGTATTCTTATTTTTCAATTAATTTACTGTTTCATTTACTAAATAAAATTCTAGTTCTGTAACTGCTTATAACAATGTTTACTTTTGCTTCACGATGGTTGAATCTAATGTTTGCAGATTCGAGATTTTAGGAAAGACTGGGACCTTCAAGTGAACCAACCAGTTGCAGGAAATTATTACCCGGTATGTTTCTTCCTGTGAAAATTGCAATTTTTTCTTCCCTATAAACTACAGTTTTCATTCTATAATATTTATAATGGTGGATATCTGCTTTGCTTGCTATATTCTGGTAAATGGATAAGTTTTTTTGTATTAAATTGAATTTGAATTTCTTCTGTGCCTTTTCAAACTGTTTTCTTCCAGATTAATCTTGGAATTTACCTGCAAGACAATAGCACAGAGCTCTCACTATTGGTGGATCGTGCAGTGGGGGGGTCTAGCTTAGCTGATGGCCAAATTGAGCTGATGCTCCACAGGTCTGTTGCATCTTCTTTGCTTTTTTATTTTTACAAGTACTCATTTATTCACACTCTATAACATATACTAATTTATAGGAGGTTGATTCACGATGACGTACGAGGTGTTGGTGAAGTATTAAACGAAACAGTTTGTGTCCCTGAGGGATGTGAGGGTTTAACTGTAAGCATAGCTTGTTGATTCATGTTCTTTGTTCCACACTCTAAAGGTGCCAAGTGTAACGGAATTCTGGATTTTGCAGATCACAGGGAAATTTTATCTCCGAATTGATCCTATAGGAGAAGGGGCAAAGTGGCGCCGCACGGTTGGCCAAGAGATATATTCTCCATTTCTTTTAGCTTTCTCTGAGCAGGTGAAGCGCAAGCTTGACTTGATTTTTTTTTTTTTTTTTTTTTTTTTTGGTGTTGGCCCTCCACGCTTATGTCATTGGTGTTCCTTTTTTGTAGGATAGCGATGATTGGATGAGCTCTCATATTCCAACATTTTCAGGCATTGCTCCCTTCTACTCATTACCAGATAACATTGCCATAATAACACTCCAGGTAAAGAACAAGCCATGATGCTCATGAGGGATAACGCCTGAAAATGGGATTTTTTGAGATTATCTTGTGCATGCATGCGGATAATACTTTAATTTTTTTTCCCGGCTTTGAACATTGCAGGAGCTGGAAACTGGAAAAGTGCTCCTGCGATTGGCTCACTTATACGAGGTACCCTTCCCTTTGTGTTCTCTATAGTATAGAAGCTTCATTATGTGGTCCCACGTATTCAAAAGAAAGTAGAGGATAGATTCTAATTTCTTGGTTTGGTGGACTATGACATGTGATCAAAGAGTGGGGAGGACAAGGAGTATTCTGTTATGGCGAGTGTTGAACTGAAAAAGCTGTTCCCAAACAAGAAGGTAAGAGGGAGTAGAGAGTAGTTGATATGTATAAAAATTTGCCATAAATTTGATGTCGCTGTTATCCATCTTGACTCCAGATAAAGAAAGTGACAGAGATGAGTTTGTCTGCTAATCAAGAAAGAGGTGAAATGGAAAAGAGAAGGTTAGCTTGGAAGGTAGAAGACTCCGGCGCCGCTGAAGAAGAATCAAAGGTGGTAAGGGGAGGACTCCTTGATCCTTCTAAGCTGGTCGTTGAACTTGGTCCAATGGAGATCCGAACTTTCCTTATTGATGTAGATTACATCCAAATGTTTGGTGGTTGAAAGAGAAATGGTTTGGTTGGATATTTGTACATTTAGAAGAAGGAGAAGAATAAGAGATAGACGTTGGGTTTTTGATACCCAAACGTGGTTTATGTATGTATGCATGCACGCATGGCTGTTCTATTCTAGTACTCTGTTTTGTTCACCGCTGCCTGCTGGAAAATGAGTGAATGTTGTTACGATTTTATTTTATGTACAAGGAATATAAAAAATAAATAAATAAATAAA
>JBBYHM010000027.1:98174-109329 GCA_038381775.1 Adansonia rubrostipa
TCATTTGTAGACATAACAACAAAACACTCTTCCTTTTGTTTTCTAGACTTTCTTTCGCTTACTTTTTCTTGGTCCCATAAGAAGTGGTTGAGCACTTCGTAGAGTTCGTCTATAGTGAGTGTATACTTGCAAGAAACAATAGTTGTAATCTGGAGGGTAAACCGCCACTAAGCTCCTGCAATAAGTAATAGCCTTCAAAAGCCAAATATTTACTCTTAAGGACAGTGAAACATGCCTCAACCAATATTTGATAAGTTTACTTTTTATTGTCAATATCATTGTTGTTGCATATGACAAGGAAATTGACCACTAACCATAGTTATTTATCTTTTGTATTGAAGGATATAAAGTTGGAGACAAAAATGAATATCTAACAGTTAAAAAGAAATAAGAGTACCTTTTTCTGTTTCCTTCTCTGTTCACACAATTTCAGCCACGATTTGTCTCATCAGTTTATATGTTGTTTTGTGTGATAATAGTTAAATATAGTTCTTTTTTCTTTTTTTCCTGGGGAATGACAATGAAATACATAACAACAAACCTTCATGAAAATTCACAAAGGTCAACTATATTAACAACCTTTCATCTTATTTCAGACAGTCAGACAAAGGATATATGTATAAAACTCACAGTTAAGCAAGGCAAAGTAGCAAAATGACATGTTTCTTCATGCTTAGGCCTCATATATTTTCTCGATGACATAAAATAGAGAATTATTAAACAATAACCAAGATTACTCAATGCAACAAAATTACCTACCAAATTCAACCAAGCTTTTTGATTTTGCCACTTTGACTTGAAGCAACTATTTCTCTCCCCATCAAAAAGAAAGGTCTGGAGGAGTTCTTGAAGGGGTGTAAACGAAAGGTTTAGGTGGAATTTTTAGGGCATCTAAACTCCCTTCCAGCATAAACAACACCTCATTCATTGATGGTCTATGTACTGGGTAGGTCTGTATGCACCACAACCCTATTATTATCATCTTCTTTGCGATGTCATTATCTTGTCCTGTCATTACGCCGTGCAATCCTAGGCTGTTTTCTTGCTGGAGACGGTCGTAGACCCAGTGTGGATAATATATCTCAGTACTATGATCTGCAGCATCATCAATATTCTTTCTTCCTCCTACCATCTCCAGAACCATCATTCCAAAACTATACACATCTGCCTTGTGTGAAACTCTCCCGAAGTTCCTGCTAAACACCTCCGGGGCTATATATCCGATTGTCCCTCTTGCATCCAACATAGATATAACGCTCCCTTTTGGACATAGTTTTGCAAGCCCAAAATCAGAGATCTTGGGGAAAAAATCTTCATCCAAAAGGACATTATGAGGTTTTATGTCGAGGTGCAAAATCCTTGTGTTGCAGCCTCGATGGAGGTACTCGAGCCCTCGAGCTATTCCTATTGCAATTTCATGCAATTTCTCCCACGGCAGTCGCCCTTCAGTTGAAATGTTTTCATTGTGTATGAACTTTTCAAGAGAACCATTGGGCATAAATTCAAAGACCAGGGCTTTCTCGTCTTTGGTATAGCAATATCCCAGAAGGGAGACAATATTAACATGGGATGTTCTGCTAATACTGATGACCTCATTTAGGAATTCTTCTCCATTTCCTTTAGTTAAGTCAGATTTAAGAACCTTCACAGCGACAAGACGACCATCTTCCAGCTTTCCTTTGTACACACTGCAGAAACCTCCTTCACCTAGTTTCTCCCTGAATGAATCGGTTATTTTCTTGATATCAGAACACTGATATCTCTTTGGAGCAAGCGATCCATATTTTTTTATGAGAGTCTCAAAATTCGGATCTTTCTTCATTTTATTTTTAATCACCCGGGACACCATGATGGTAGTTTTGTAGCCAACAATGATTGCACAAGCACATATTACTCCAATTGCAAAGCCAAATCCTGCGCCCAAAGAAGTGATACAACTGTAGATGTTTGATGCAAACAAGACAGTTTGATTTGATTATAACTGTTATATTATGTCAAAAATGAAGTCAGAAGTCAGAAAAATGGGAAACTTACCGATAAATTTAGACCCTTTCACTTGCAAGTAGTCGCGGTCTGTACAACGAATAGTATAATTAGAACTTTGGTGGATCATATGTAAACAAAAACGTTATTAATTGAATGAGGAAAGATCTAGACGTACTATAGACCGGACATGGTGGCTGCTGTGGCTTGTCATGAAAGACGCAGAGAACCTGACTCGAATTTATGCCTGGTACACATCTTCCACCCGACGTCCTACAGGCGTTGCAAAACTGCTGTTCATCAAAGTGATAATCAGCAAGAAAGCCTTTGTTAAAAGCTTCATTCATGGTAATGGTTCCATTAGCAAGCAGATTATAAGCTGAGATGAGAACCGGAACTGTAATTTGAAAACCGCATGGAATTTCAGAACCGGGGGATGATTCCCTTGCAAAATAATCGTAAACGATACCATTCTTTGTATTGCAAGAAAAATTATATACTTTTCCTGTAAACAAGCTTTCCACCTGACAGCCATGGAAGATGCTGAGGTTCTGAATTCCTGTAGCATAATAATTAAAGCGGTCATGATTCAAGCCGGTGTCAAGAAGTGGACAGGCGTCATCCCAAATGTCTGATCGTGCAAGCTTTATCATCTGAATGTTTTGTTCAATCTCAAGGACAACAAAGGTTTGGTTATCGATGTCCAGAATCGGGTATTGATTTGCCCGGCATTGAAGCTCGAAGCCTTGTCGACCACAGTGAGATTTTTCATTTCCCCAAAATGGATAACTAATTCCTTTCAAATTTCCACATGAAAAGGAAGATGGGCAATCACTGTACGGTGGCTGATGCTCCTCGCAGTGAATTCCTGGAAAAACTGTTAAGAAGAGAGCGGAACCGACGATGAAAGTGAGAGATAGTGGGGAATTTCCAGGTCTCATATTCTCTTTAATTCAGAGGGAAAAAGATTATCAACAAATTTTTCATTCAAAGAAAGTTAAAAAAAATCAAATCATAGGAGAGGGATAACGATTAAAAGGCTGAAAGTGCTGTAATAAAAATTGTCAGCTTCAGCGAAGTAAGAATCTTTTCACTAAGGCCAAAGAGAAGATTATATAAAATATTTGTTCTTCATTGTTATTGGAAAAACCGTATACAACATATGAACGATGTTGTCATTGCAATAATTTTTGTACTCTTTAGAAAACTTCCATGATACTACGACGATGGGGATTAACAAATTATGAGAATTCTCAATCAATTACATTATATAATAACCTTTCTGTTTACCATATATGTCGATTAATACGATGACGATGAAGCCTAATTAAGATATCCAGAAACTAACAAGGACATAACAGTCATTCTAATCATTGTATGCTCGATGGAAAAAATTGAAATTTTGAGAATTTTAAATTGAAGTTATTTTTTTAGTGCATCTACATGCGGATTCAAAATGATAATAATCTTCCCATCTTAAATTGGACGTCTGTGTCTTAAATGGCCCAATTTAAGATTAGAACTGAAGGAACAATATCGTTTCGAAATAATAATTTTCGAAATGTTTACGACTGAAAATTAAAAACACAAAGGTTTAAAACTAAAAATATAATTATCCTTATACATAAGAAAAGTTAATTCTTATGTGTACATTCTTCTAATAACAGGGGAGTAATTCAGCCGAGCCTAGCTAAGCTGAGCTCAAATCTTAAGGAGTTTGAGCTCGATTTAAAATTTACAATTCAAAATTTGACTTGAGTTCGATGAAGTTTTATTTTTAAAGTTTAAGTTTGATGGTAATAAAAATCAAATTATTCAAAATCGTTCATTTAGGCTCATTTACTTGCTAGAAATAAACTTGATTCCCATACTTAACTTAAAACTCTATTATTTTGCCCAAGTTTGAGTTCAAATTGAAAATTTTCAATATTAATTAAAAAGAAAAAATTCGATTAGACTCGCAAATTATTTAGGTCAAGTATAAGAATATTTAAATTTGGCTTGCTTTATAGCTCGAGCTTGATTGGACAATTACCGAGCTAAATTCAAAAAAAAATTTTAAGTCAAATTTGAATAGCTTGTGATGTTTGATTTGTCCATTGGGTAATTAAATTTAAGAATAATGTTATAAACATTTAATAACATTTAGGATAGAAATAAAAATTTTCAAACTATTAGAATAGAAAGCAAGAAAAAAAAAAAGCAGTAAACATTTATGATTAAAAGTGTAATTATCAGAATCCTCAACCAATAAGTCTTTGGAAAGCTCCCATGATACCATGATGATGGGATCAACAAATTACTAGAATCCTCAACCAATTACATTATATGTTACCCTTTCTATTTACTATATCTGTGACGATTAATACTATGACGTTGAATCCTAAATAAGAAATCCAAGAAATTGACACTGACCTAAAAATCATTGGCATTGATGTTCGGTGGAAAATTTTGGAAATTTTGAGAATTTTAAAATGAAGTTTAATGCCTCTACACATCGATTCAAACTAATAATTTTTCCATCTTTAATTGGATGTCCATTTGTTAAATGGCACAATTTTAGATTAGAACTATAAAGGTACAATAATGTTTACGATTGAAATAATAATTTTTAAACATTCAAGACTAAAAAAATTTTTCTCAACAACGTAAAACATAAGTACATAGATTATTTTAAAGACGTCAGGATGATGTTAAGAAGGTAGAATCCACTGGTGATCTTGAAGGAGAAGACAGGTAAGGCTTTGGCGGAATTTGCAAGACTTCTATGCTTCCTTCCAGCATCTCGATCACCTTAGTCATCGAAGGCCTGTCCAGAGGATTGGTTTGTATGCACCACAACCCGACTATTATCATCTTCCTTGCAATCTCAGTTTCTTCTTTAGTCATGAGATTTAGCAATTGCGGTTCGATATTGCCTCGCACAACATGCCCATAGATCCAATGAGGAAAAAATATCTCGCTGGTTCTACTCATCCCATCATCTACGTTCTTCCTTCCTCCAACCATCTCTAGAATCATCATTCCATAACTATAGACATCCGATTTATGCGAAACACCACCAATGCTTCTGCAAAACAATTCCGGAGCTATGTAACCAATTGTCCCTCTAGCTTCCAACATTGACACGATACTCTCTTTTGTGATGCATAGTTTTGCAAGCCCGAAATCAGAGATTTTTGGGAAAAAATTTTCATCTAGAAGGATATTATGAGGTTTTATATCAAAATGCAAGATTCGCATATTGCAGCCACGGTGCAAGTATTCAAGCCCTCTGGCTATTCCAGTTGCAATTTTGTATAATACTTCTGGTGTCAAGTCTTGACGGTCCTTCATGGCATCCTCTTTGTAAATGAATCTTTCTAAAGATCCGTTTGGCATGAACTCATAAATCAAAGCTCTTTTCTGACCTTCTAAACAAAATCCTAAAAGGGTCACAACATTAACATGGGAAGTTCGACTAATACTTGCAACCTCATTGATGAATTCTTGACCATTTCCTTTGGTTGTATTAAGCACCTTCGCAGCAACAATATGGCCATTTGGTAGCTTTCCTTTGTACACACTTCCATAACCCCCTTTTCCTAGTTTTTCTTTAAATGAGTTTGTCATTTTCCTAACATCTGAATAACTGTACCTTTTGAGAGATAAATTTCCATTATTTCTTATGAAAGACTCAATATCTGGATCTCTCTCTCTGAACTTCCAAAGTAAGCCCAGTGTTCTAATGCAGGGGATCTTTCTTCTGAAATAGAATATCATGATGCAGGTGATCAGTATTGCTGCACCGACAAAAGCTGTCATACAAGCAGAAACCCAAGAGAAAATCAGCGATGTGCGCTTAAGCAATTTGATATTTTAACCATGGCATAAAATAATAGAATCCATAACTTCCCTCACAAATGAATATAAAAGGCAGGGAATCAAAAAATGGCCGCAACGCAACATTACCGCCGTTGTTTAGCGATTTTGGATAATGTTTATTATGTTTACGATCCCAATAAAAATAACGTAACCGAAAAAGTTATCCAAGACTACATTTTAAATCCCTGATAGAAGTTTAAAAAATTTAGCCTAGTTAAGTTAGATTGGTGATAAGGTTTCATCCAACCATGATAGAATGCTACTAATCTTTAAGAAAACGCTTGAAATCAATACAATACAATTAAGCTAACAATCTCTTAACCTATTGATTAAGAGTATATTAAGGTTAATATGTTAAAATTGAATTCAATTTCAAGCTGTCTTTTCCTATCTCCTATTTATGAAAAAAACTCCCATACAATTAACTTTAACCCAGAAGATTTTGGGTGACAGCTGGACTAATTGAACCAAATTGAATTCCAGAAAGGCTCCCAAACATCCCCCTTTTCAAAAATTGCCCCCATTCAAATGCTTTCTTTTATCTTTCCTAAAGTTTCAATATTTTAGGGTGTTAGATTGGATTGTTTCTTTACCAAACGATTCATGAATGAATTAGTTTGCAATCTTATTATCATTGTGATGCACTAATGTAATTATTTGACCCAAGAATACTATACTTGATAGTTTATGTTATTTTCTCTGGTTACTCTTTGATTTTAAATTAATTGCATTACCATTCTTTGAAAATGTCTTCTCACTCACATATTATATTTTCTGTAGTCCTGATCATATGTCAGCAACCAAGCCCGAGCAAACCCTCTAGTAAAATTTAAAACCAGCTAGCAGAATTTATGTTCTCCCATATGGCAACGATCCAACAATATGACTATATCAGGAATGATCATATATTATCCGTCAGGATATTAAAAAAAAAAAAAAGGAAAAACCTTTGAATATTTAAAACTATGATATTTTGTTGAAAAATATTTTTCTTATTCATATTTTTATATGAAACGAATTGTATTACATTTGTTATATCTACTCATTCTTTGCTCAATATATATTTGTTTTTACTATTTATTTTAATTTATAAATTCTTAACGATTTTCGAGAGAGAAAACAAGAGTAAATAACAAGTAAACAATAGAAGTAACAATCAAAAAGAACCAACATAAGACTAGGTTTTTGCATGGTCGGTTATTTGTATCAAAGGCTGGTTCATTATTTAAAAAAATTTGATATTAATATTAGATTAAAAAAAGGGATTTGAGCAAAATTAAAGTTTGTTTTCAAATTGGTTAGACTTTGGCATAGCATTTTTTGTTCACACTTAGCTTGATTTGGGTCGTTTTATTATTAGTAATATAATTATTAAAAGAAGATATCTTCTTTATTAAGATCAATCTTTTTAAAAAATGATCAATTATTTTATAAAAATATAAATTGCGTATTAAATCTGTCCATAGTTTAGATGGGATTAGACGTTGACAGTTATAAAACCTATCAATATCCAATTTGTACTCGACTCAAATCCAATCCAAATAATCTTGTGGATGGATCAACTACTTATAAGAAATTGTTCAAGTAATAATTCCTAAAAGCAAAAATCATAGGTCAAAAGATCGTCGAATAAAAATTCTTAATAAAAGCATATAATAATAGTAATAATTTTTGAAAAATAACATATATAAAGAATTAAATTTGGTAAACACTATTTTCTTTAACTGTGATAAAAGAATTTTAGAAGATATTTAAGAGAAAGCCGTTGGATAAATGGTTTCGTACCTAGAGCAAGCTTTGTTGAAAAACTGAGACCGCTTTCGCTTCCTGTAACAAAAGATAAAATCAATTGAGACTTCAATTTTCAAATCTTATCAAACTATATTTTACGGCTAAAGAAAATCATTGTACGTCGATAGAACTATTTTCAAATCACATTAACCTATTAGAGGTGCTCAAGGTCAATGAACCATCAAAGATCTTGGTCCAAGCTTGAGTACTGATTTTTAAGCTCTACCCCTGCTTAGCCTAGCCTTATTACATTATTTCGTTAATAAATAATATATTTTAATTTAATTTAATTTTAAAATATTTCAAATATTAAAATATAATATTTTATTATTTTAATAGTAGAAAAGTTAAATGGATGGGTTATATCAGGCTGAAGTTTAGTTTGAGAAAAAAAAAAAAAAGTGCTCGATACATTTGACCGGATCGAGTTTATGGACACACTTTTCCGTGACCTTTTATAAATTTACTATATTTTTAACCTAAAAATTGTATGTTTATCATCGTGCAACTTTTAAAAATGTTCGTTCTCCAATTACTTAGAAAAATTATTTTTATTATGATTCAATTATAACTTATAATTACTCAAAAGGTTCATTATTTGCAAGTACGAGCTTTATAAAATTTTAATAAGTTCTATACAATTTAAGATTAAGATTGATTAATTATATATATTACAATATTATGATATTGAAATGTCAATGAAATTTTATTAGTATGTATAGCATAAAATCATAAACAAGAATGAGATAAATTTTATTACTACTTATAATATAATATAAAATAAAATATTTATACTGTAAAAACTTATTTATAAAATTTTTATATATTAAACGTAAAGTTACATTTTATATAAATTATTAAGGTCATAAATTCGGTCTAGAAGAAAAATATTATATTATCGTAATTCAAAATTAAATTAATATAACTTTTTTCTTTTTACTTTGTCAAGTTAATGAAAAATTATAACTTTAAAATAAATCAATTCAATGTAAATTTTAACTCTTTTTATTTATTATCAAATAAATTCAGTTACCAAAAGCTTTTTTAATAGAAATAAAATTTTTATTTACAAATATAATAAATTTTATAATCCAATAAATTCATTTAACCAATATAATCAAATTTTTTATTTATAAATATAATAAATCTTATTAATACTAAGAATATTTAAAATTATAATTTTCATAATATAATAAAAAACAATGAATATTTTAATCAATTTAAAAAAAAAATCACTTATGTTATAGATATATATAATTTTTGTTTTTTGAAACAAAATCTCTATCTAAACCACGGTCAATGTCTTCCTTGGGCTAAGTTTATATATTCTGATTGACACATCTTATAAAATCGACAAAACTCATTAGAAATTATCCCTAGCTGATGGAATTGCTGAATTTGAGATATAAAAGGGCTGTGTATTTGACAGCTAGGCCAATGAAAAACATAAGTTTGCAGGGTCAATTGATAATTTCAGTTTTATTTTTATTATAGCTTGGGTTTTTCTGGAACAAAAGGTAAAGAATGAGCAAAAATAAATAAATAAATATACAAAAAGGTTTAGGCGAGATGAAGGTGGCAACCCCATTTTTAATTTCTTTTAATAATTATAATGTGTTACATTTGTGTTATAATTATATTAAAAGTATTATATAAATTTTTATTATTGTTTTTTCGTGTTTGTATTGAAAATATTATGTATTTATATAAATTTTAATATGTTAATTAATTATCTTATAAAATTTTGATATGTTTGTACGTTCTTGTTATATTTATTTTTATATCACATTGTATTCAAATTATTCATTTTATACTATATTTTTTGTGTTGTATATTATATTATATTTTATTCAAATTTGTCGAGCCTAAATAACACATTAAAAGTGTACCAATTGTTTTTGTTCAAATTATTTTTTCTTATCATAATCACATTCAATATATTATATATTAATATAAATTCTGATAGCATTAATAATTCACTTTATTTAAATTTAACATATTTATCTATTCATATTATATTTATGTTATTTTTCTTATCGTATTTTTATTATTTTTATGCATTCACATCACATTTGTCAAATCTAATTAATATTATTCAAATAAATCTAAATTTTATATCACATGTCATAGTACTTTTTTATGTTATAATTACATTGAAGGTATTATATATTCATTCATATCATATTATATGATTATAATTATATTTTAATATATTACAATATAAAAAATTAAATTTTTTTAAAAGAATTATTTATTAAAAAATTTACTCTCACAATAACATACAAATAAAAATGTAAAAAGAAAATTATAAGTAATTAACAATAAATTATTATATTTTATAAAATTATTTATATAAACAATATTAAAATAAAATATCCGGGACGTGCTGACGTCCTAGTGTAATTAAAGTAGTCTCAATTAATTTTTCAATCTAGGATAATTTGATAATATAAGTGCAATTGAGGCCCAAATTGATTTTGGGCAATTTCTTATAAAATTTTATAAAAGTTATCTTTTGCATTGGATTTTAATTTCTTCTCAATTTGATCGACCGAGCTATTGCTCTCGAGAATAGTTTTTATGTTTTTTTTATATTATAATTATATTTAATATATTATATATATTTTTAAATATTATATATAAATTTAGATATATTAATGTATTTATGTTATGTTACTATTTTTTTATATTATATTATGTTTTAGATATTTTTTAATATCATATCCGTATTAGATATTTTTATATTGTATTGTATCATATATAAAATTATTAATTCTAATTATTCTTACTCAAATAACTATGATTGGAAGATCAATCGATTAAATCAAGTTTTTTAATAAGTGTTATGTGTTGTATTTGTGACACTGTTTCATATTATTAATAAGGTTATATTAATTTTTTTTGTTAATTTAATAAAACATTATTGCACTAATGAATTATTGATACAAATTTAAATATATGATTGATTGATGTCAGACTTTTTTTTGATTTTAGGTGTTGAATCAAAAGAAAAAATAGTATGATGATTAAATAATAAAAAATATATTAAAATAATATTAGAAGTTATAAGTTATTGGATAAGTTGTTAGGCTTTATATATTCTAGTCTTTAAATGAATAAAAATTATTGATATTAATATAATTTAAATGAATTAAATTATGGTTTGCATCTTAATTTTTTATAAAAAGTAAATATAAATTAACTTGTTATTCATGTTGCAGTTTTATGATTTTTATCTATATTTTATTTTAAAAATTATCCTCAAATAAACAACAAAATCGAAGCATGATTCAAACTCTAGTTGAATTTCAAAGTAATCATTCAATTTAAAGGAAGCAAAACATTTTTATTATTTATGAGTAACCCAATTGTTATTATTTTATAAAAAAACAAGTAGCCAAATTATTAGAGCAGGCTTCTCCGAAGAACAATAAGCGTAGAGCCGTGGACTAGAGAAAAGGTTAATTATACAAGGAAATAACTATTCTTTGATATATATATATATATATATATATAT
>JBBYHM010000027.1:131131-153195 GCA_038381775.1 Adansonia rubrostipa
AGAATATTAAAATAAAATTCATTATTAAAGTTTTTTATTTATAAAAAAATTATTTAATTATAATTTCTTCATATTTACTTTTAGTATTAAATTCGGGTTCTGGTTCAGGTCGGGCTCAAGTTCGGGTTTTTTCAGGTTCGGATCATTTCGGGTTCAGGTCATTTCGGGTTTGGGCTATTTCGGGGTGGGCCATTCGGGTTTGAGTTTTTTCGGATTCGGACCATTGACTTTTTAATCAAATTGAGTTTGGTTCAGATTCAGGTTCAAGTTTTTTTAAACGAATTTTTGGATTCGGATTCATTTTGCCACTTCTAAAATAAGCAAAGAATGAAGGTAGCATGCTAGCATGGTAGAGTGCACAGAAATTGAATCCTCGATTGGTTAACTTGCGATATGAGAAAGTAATGAAGAATCAAGGAATAATTAATATATATGAAATTAAACTCATTTCATTTGCGCTATTTATTTTGATTCCAAACTTAAACCAAATAAAGAGACTTGGTACCAATATCATGAGGAGGTCTAAGATCGGCAATAACTATACTTGATTAAAAAAAGTAATATAATTGTATTTATTGTTGTGCATATAAAATTTAGATCAATTCCGATGTTTTTATTTTATCAATCAAAATTACTGTAAATCCCTCCTCCGCATATATATATATAAACCAACTAGAAGTTGGATTTAAGGTAAACCTCAACAAAAAAGAAAGTATGGCTAAGCACCACGAATTTTTCGCTTTGCGTCCATACGTAAATCATTTCAGCCACCGCCATCCTTTACGACCTGTCGATCAGATAAAAGCAGAGGAAGAACTTATTTGCTCTGCTTGCGGCCTAAAAGTTATAGGTTCAACTTTGATTTGCAGCAAGTCTGACTGTGATTTCCTTCTTCATAAATCATGCTTCAAATTGGATTCAGAGCTACAACACAAATCCCACCCTGGCCACTCTCTCAAGCTTCTCCCGTCCCCTTATGATTCCAAAGCTAAATTCTTCATTTGCAATGCATGCGACGACTGTGGCACTGGTTTTGACTACCATTGCTACGAATGCAAATATGATCTCCATGTTGGATGTGCTCAACTGCCCAAAACAATAAAGCATAAGGATCATCAACATCAGCTCACGCTCTACTATTCCTTCTCATCCATCGACGATAATATTATATCCTTCATTTGTGATCATTGTGATCGAGAAGTACGAAACTCACTCTGGGTTTACTATTGTGACAAATGCGAATATGGCATCCACACACGATGCACAATCCCTGAAGTTATTCCTTTTTTATCATGAAAAAACAAATTGTGGAGGAAGAAATACAAGAGGGATTTAGCTGATCTATTAAAGCTTAAAATAGATTAGATATGATCCAATTATACTATGAAATAAGAACTTTTATTTATGTACATATCATTTATGAAATTCTATATTTATGATTTTTTAAATTTCCACATTTGCTAATTTATTCATTAATATTTATTTTTAATTTCAGCAATTTAATTTGCAAGATAAATCTTTCCTATGTTCTTGAATAGATTATTATTATATATATATATATATATATATATTATAATAGTGTCTTCTTTTTCTTTTATCTGGTGATAAATTAATAACAGTTTTTGTTAGGGCCAAATGAAAATAAAAGATCATGCAGGTACGCAGGCTGGTAACTTTAGATGGTTATTGACCATTAAAAAATATATATAATCAGCTGTTCAAGCACACAAATGAATGACAAATTTGATTTATAATAATAATAGTCATTGAAAAATTATATTTTTATATTCATATTTAAAAATATATTCGATACAAACATTTAATAAAATGAAGGGACAGAGCAACGTGTCACGGACAGGACTAATCAATCCAAGCTTAAAGAGTCAAGTTACATGGAACAACTTGACTCACCAATAAATCCCAAGCCTAATGCCATCTAAAGTCCGAGGCCATGATAAACGTACGTTGTTTTTGGTATTGTGCCGGACGGAAAAACTCTCCACAATAACGCTGCTGAAGCAAAAGAAGAACACAGGATTGAGGCCTTGCCCCTTCGCCCCAGAATAATTGGCAGAGCTTGCGCAAATAGAGAAAGCAAAAGAGGCAGCACAAACGCAGGAATCAATACTGATCAGAGGGGATTGGGATTTTGTAGCATGGGACCGAGGTGTGGTTGTTCAGATGGAATTTACATGATGCTAAAATTACATGATTTATTTATTTATTCATTGGTTCTATGAATATAAGGGTGTAAAGAGGAACTGCTCCAGGATTTATGATCAAATGAGAGCAATTATTTTAAGTTTAGAAAATTTTTCCTTGGAATACAAATTAATATAAAAATTTCAAACAAAATTAACACGATTAACAGAACTTTTTCTATAATAAAATACAATTTTTTTCTACAATACAAACAGTACTTTCACAACTAAATTAACTACATAGTTCATGACGAATAGCCTCCATACTATTATAGCACAGGTAAACCATCTTTCAACACACATATATATACTTTTTCCAATTTTAAATTATTTAAAATATAAATGTTAGAATTTGTTATAATAAAATTTTATTAATAATTTTTTAATTAATTAATTTGATTTAATAACTTAAAAACATATAATACATAATTTAATTGTAAGCTAATTTGTCAAATCACTACAGTTTTTAATATAAATATATAATATTGAAGATGGTATTTATAAAAATATATAATATTTATATTACATAAATTTTACAATTATAATTATAAAATTTACTATTTTCTATCAACATTTATTAGCTTACTATCAACTATTTATTTTTATGTTGTATATCATTTATTATTATTCTGTGCATGATATTTTTACTCATGTATTATAAATAATTTATTACTACATTGTGGAGTGTCTACTTTTATGTTAATAATCAATTAGAAATATGTTATCATTTGCCACTATGTTAGACATAATATGGTACTACTTTATAATTATTTATCTTTAAAATTATTAATTTTATTAATATGTTATCCATCATTTACGAAGTATCTAACTTTTTTTCCTAATAATTTTATTTAATAAAGTTTTTAAAATCTAGAAGCATGTAAGTTGAGAATTAATTATAAGGGGAGATTGACCAAACTAATGTTATTTTAGAAACTAAATATAAAAATAATGTTGTTTTGAAAAATATTACTAAAATATTGTTGTTTTTGCCGCATTGTATTTTGATTTTTTTTACTATTTTTAAATATTTAAATATTTTAAATTTAAATACATTAATAAAAATACAAATTTAAATAGGAAAAGTTTATTAATTTTAAAATCAATTAATATCACTCTATTTTAAATATTTAATACTTTAAACTTAAAAAAATAATAAAATTACATATTTACATAAGAAAATTTTTTATTTTAAAGGAGATCAATATCACATTGACTATTTTTCAATATTTTTAATTTTAATTTAAATAAATTAATAAATTTATATTTAAAATAGAACAACTTTGTTAATTTCAAAATTTTAAAAAGATATTTATATCATTCACTTTTAACCCTTTTAAAATTCACACTTCTGTATGTATAATGAAAGTAGTTTAATTTTATGTAGATTCTATTTTTAAATATTTAATTCTTTTTAATTTAAATAAATTAATAAAAATTACACATTTAAATAGAAAAAGTTTATTAATTTTAAAATCGTTTAATATAATATAGGCTCTATTTTAAATATTTACTAATTTAAATTTAAATAAGTTAAAAAAATTACATATTTAAATGTGAAAACTTTTTAATTTTAAATTAGATCAATATCATGTTGATTTTATTTTTAAATATTTATTAATTTAAATTGAAATAAATTAATAAAATTATATTTTAAATAGAATAAGTTTTTAATTTAAAATTTTAAAATGGTATTTATATCATTCACTTTTAACATTTGTTTAAGTTCATACTTTTATATATAGATAGATAAATAAATAGATAAAGTAGATCAATAATAGGTCAACTCTAATTTTAAATATTTATTAATTTAAATTTAAATAAATGAATAAAACTACATTTTAAAAAGAATAACTCTGTTAATTTTTAAATTTTAAAAGGATATTTAAGTCATTCACTTTTAATACTTTTGGAATTCACTCTTATATGTATATAATATAAATAGATACAATCAATACTCGATCTGCTTAAAAATTAAATTTTTTTTATTTTTTAGTTTTTATATTTTTAGTTTTCATTGTATTTGAAAATGATATATTTAAAAGAGTTAATCTATATGGTAATTCATGAGTCCATATTCGACCCACTCCAGAAAAATTAAAAGGAAATTTATTTTATAAATTATTTTTAGTATTTTATATTTATATTTATATTTATATTTTTAAAAAATTGTATCTAAAGGAATTGTTTTTTATGTGACTCACGGCTCGATGTAGGATATGTACTTAACAAGTGCAAAAGTTTAAAATTTTATTTTATTAATTAATATTTTTATTTAGTTTTTAAATGATATATTTAAAGGATTGATTTGCCAACTAACTAGCAGGTTGATTTAGGTTTCATATTGTAGAAAGAGAAAAATTTTGACCAATCACAAATTGTCACGTGTAAATTAATTTTTTTTAATTAAGGAATTATCAATTAAAGTCTGCATCATCATGTACAATTGATAACATATTAAATAGATATTTATCTTTAATTAAAATTAATTTAGAGTTTTATCTCTAATTAAATTAAAATTAATTTAAAGATAGATAAAATAGTTTTATCTCTAATTAAATTTAAATTAATTTAGAGATAAATAAAAAGAGTTTTATCTCTAATTAAATTAATTTAATTAAGAGATAATTCATCAAGATAAATTTATTAAAGAATTTATATTCTTTAAGAACTCCTTTTTACTTGGCTAATTGGCACTATAAAAATAGGTCTCACCAAAGCCATTGAAGACAATTCATAAGCCTGAAGAGAAGAAGCAGATTTTAAAGATTCAAGTCCTCTCAAAGTCTTAAGAAGTTTTCTCTCAAGAATGTGAAGAACACGAAGAACACGGCTCTCGTTCTTTCAGAAGCTGTTCTCCAATCTTGTTCCAACAACAGAGATGACATAAATTTCGTTATTCAAGATCAAGTCTACAAGACCCTTGAAGCAGACCTCAACAATTCAAGATCAAGTCTGAAGACCCTTGGATCAAAGTTTTGTTGAAGAAAAAATAAAAGGATTTCTTTATTTTAAAGAACATCCAGAGATTGCAACTCAAGTCTGATAAATTAAGTTGATTTATTTGTCTTCAAATTTTCTTTGTCATATTTTTCGACACGAAATTTATGTGTATAAATTTCTGGCACGCCTGGTGGGACGATCTCTACCTTTCATCTCTTTTCTTCAAAATTTAAGTTATCAAGCTGCAATAGCTCCCAAGAAGAACCTTGTCAACAAACCAACTCTTAAACCTGCCCGTGCAGATCCTGCAGTCTACCATGTTTCATCAGCTAGCATTGATGTCACTATTCATCCATACTTCTATGCTTTATGATCAAACTTCTCCAGTGCTAAACCAAAATCCACTCTTTGAAACTTCTTCAAGTTAAGACTCAGAAGAAGTTCCTGTTGAACAACTTGATTCTGGATCAAGTCCAACTCACCAAAAATAATCCAAAGAGCAAGATATCTATTCAAGCAGTAGCTTCAAACCATAATCTCCTCCAAAATCAAGCTTTAGAGTAATGAATGTCATGACAACTGGCACCATATCACTTAAAGAGCAAGTTACAATTTGGCAAAATCTGTTGAAACTCTCATAGCAAGTAATAGAGAAAAAGATGAATAGATTGCCTTCTTGATGGATAGGATGGCTACTTTCACTAGAAAAAAAATCAATGGCCTCAGGTGAAAATAGTCAATCAAATCCTCAAAATGATTTTAAGAACTCCAACACTGAAGATGCTATAGAGTCAGAGCAAAAGATTAATGAAGTGGTCATAATAAGTCAACTCAAAGATCTTATCAAAGAAGCCCTCAAAGATCAAGTTGACAGCGTCACTTAACCTTTATACACATATGCAAAGCCATATTCTCCAAGTATTGATCGTTTAAGGATGCTTGAAAATTACCAACCTCTAAAGTTTCAATAGTTTGATGGAAAAGGAAATCCACGCCAACATGTTGCACGTTTCGTGGAGACTTGTAATAATGCTGGAATCTATAGAGATCTTATGGTAAAACAATTTGTTCGATCTTTAAAGGGTAATACTTTTGATTGGTATACCGATCTTGAGCTTGGAACTATTGATAGCTAGGAACAACTTGAGCGAGAATTTCTTGATCGATTTTACAGCACTCATCGCATCGTCAGCATGATCGAACTCATTAGCTCACGCTAATGGAAGGATAAACCAGTGATTGATTACATCCATAGGTGGAGGAATTTAAGCCTTAACTACAAAGAAAGATTGTTTGAGTCTTCTACACTAGACATATGTATACAAGGCATAAATTAGGGCTTATGTTACATTCTTCAAGGCATCAAACCTAAGACCTTTGAAGAGTTAGCTACTCATGCTCATGATATGGAGTTAAGTATGTCATCTTTTGGAAATCAAGAGCCTCTTATGCAAGAGCCGAAAAAAAGTAAGGAAAAGTAAGACACCTGAAAAGAGGGCAAAACCTTTGCTAATAAAGGAGAAAGCAAACAATCCATGGCTGTGGATACCAAGCCTCTTAAGATCTCTCCTAAGTTAAAACAAGCTCAAGAAGTAAAATCTACGCTTACTAAAAACAAAGCCAAAGCTAAAGTTACCTTAAAAGAAAGGAAAGAAAAAAAGTACCCATTCCCTGATTCTGATATTGCCAATATATTAAAAGAACTTTTAAAGACTAAGTTGATTCAATTGCCAAAAATGTAATAGCCTGAAAAAGCTAATAAAGTCAATGATCCCAACCATTGCAAAAATCATCGATTAGTTAGCCACCCCATAGAAAAAATTTTCATCTTAAAAGATAAAATCATGGCAATTTATGAAGAAGGAAAGATTAAATTTGAAGAAGAAATAGTGTGGACGAACATGACCTCAATCATTATGGTGCCGTATTTCTCAAATAGAACCATACAGTTTAGATCTTTTGATCCCATCAGACTCCTTTCAAACATAAGTAAAATGGTGGATCTCAAAGCGCATGGGGGTAACCATCTGTTACAGGAAGCAAATACAGATGATGATGGCTGGACATTAGTCACACGTCGAAGAAATAGAAAGCAAAATCTTCCAAAGCCTATGAAGGTCCCTATAAGTGCTAAGAGGATCAGATGGCAATGTAAAGCTCCAAAGGCCAAAATGCCCCTAATAAAAATAGTTTCATCTAAGCATAAAAATTTAACTTGGAGAAGGTCACGAAGACCAATCACTTTAAATGAATACATGCCAATCCAATTCAAAAATGAAGATTTACTCCCTATAACTTGTTACAATATTGATAGTGATGAAAAATTCAAAGATGAAGACAATATAGATATAGTCGCGATTAGAGCTGGAGACAATTCTTGCAGTTTGGGCATTAGCTTCACTGATGAAGATCTACTGCTAGGATCCACTCCTCATAATCGACCATTGTTTGTCGTGGGATTTACTTGTGAACAAAAGATCCATAGGATTTTGGTGGATAATGGTTTCGCAGTCAATATACTCCTTTTAAAAATAATGAAGAAATTGAGAGTTCCTTTAGATGAAATAATGCGAAGTCGTCTATTGATTCAAGGATTCAACCAAGGGGACAAAAAACTCTTGGAAAGCTTAAACTTTAACTTTTCATTGGAGATATGGAGTTCCATCCACTTTTTCATGTGATTGATGCCAAAACAACATACAATATGTTACTAGGACAACCGTGGATACATCAAAATGGTGTGGTTTCCTCTACTCTTCATCAATGCTTCAAGTACTGCAGAAATTGTCAAGTCAAGACAATTGTTGCTGATGCTAAACCATTTACCTCGACTGAGGCTTATTTTGCATATGCTAAGTTTTATGTGGAGGGCGCTTTCACTGAAGAAGTAATGACTGCTCCTGTGAAAGAATTGAAGCAAAAGGAAAAAAATTTCACTCCTTTCACCAACAAAGATAAAATCAATTAAGGTTTAAAGAATTTGACTCTGCCCCTCACTAACTTGGAAGAATCAATAATTCTTAAACCTCTTTTGAAAGGATATGTCAGGCCAGTTGAACAATCACTCTTCGAACATCAAGATCTTTCTTCCTATCAAGCTAAAGGTTTTGACCCTAATACTTATAGACTACTTGTTAAAGCTGGATATAGCAAGAAGATCTTGTTAAGTTGACAGAAGAACCTAGCAATCCAAAGCACGAAGTCCAATCAAGGTTTTTCAAGTCTGGCAAAAAAAATTGATCATTTCAAAACGTCCAAACAAGGACTTAGATTTCCTCCATTAAAATTGAAGATTCATAAAGAAACTTCAAGTTATATAAATGCGAAGGAAATTTTTGAGAAGCAAAAAGATTCAACAAAGCCACCGAGACCTTCAGTGTTTAGTCGTTTGGGAACACGTTCAACGCAAGTCTTAGTGTTTAACCATTTGAGCATTCAATTATCTCGAAGGTCAGTGTTTGAGCGGATAGGGCCAAAAGCTGATGAAGCTTCTACAAGTGAGTCAATACTCGTTCATACAAGGCTAGGAAGTTTGAACTCCAAAAAAGACAACCAAAGTTGAAAAAGAAAAATCTCAACCTTTAATAAAGTGAGGGATTTTCATAGCAAAATTCATTCTCGAATGAAAAGGCAAAACAAGTGAAAAGTAACTGCTGGTGAAGTTTTGAAGGCTAAAAAGCATACAGTAGTGATAACTAAGTAGGATGTTTCTTCAGAGGAAGAAAAGTTTTAAGAAATTGAAATAGTCATTTTGCATCATGTATCTATAAAGGAAGTTGATGAAGAACCACATGAAGAAGAAGCTCAAGAAGCCCTTTCATCATTTTAAGAAGGAAATCAGGCTACCATTGATGAATTAAAAGAGGTTAACATCGGTACTTGTAAAGATCCACGTTTGATTTTTATTAGTGCTTATTTGTCTTCAGAAGAAGAAAAAGCTTATCTTGATCTTTTGATTAAGTACAGAGACGTCTTTGCTTAGACCTATAAAGAAATGCCAGGACTTGATCCAAAAATAGCTGTGCATCATTTGGGTGTCAAAAAGAATGTCAGACCTATCAAACAAGCTCAATGATGTTTTCATCCTGACTTGATTCCTCACATTGAAGCTGAAGTCAATAAGCTTATTGAAGCTGACTTTATTAGAGAAGTTACATATCCTACTTGGATATCAAACATTGTCCCAATAAGAAAGAAGAATGGTCAACTTCAAATTTGTATGAACTTTCTGGATTTAAACAATGCTTATCCGAAAGATGATTCCTTCTTCCTCGAACTGAGATAATGGTGGATGCTACAACTGATCATGAGGCTTCGTCTTTCATGGCCGGGTCATCTGGTTATAACTAGATTCGCATGGCTTCAGAGGATGAAGAACTTACTACTTTTCGCACTCCAAAAGGGATATATTGTTATAAAGTTATGCCTTTTGGAGTAAAGAATGCTAGTGCTACATATCAAAGAGCAATGCAAAAGATCTTCGATGATATGCTTAAAAAAATGTCAAGTGCTATATGGATGACTTGGTTGTGAAGTCGAAGAAAAAGGCAGATTATCTCATTGATCTCTGTCAAGTATTCAAAAGATTACGCAGATACCAATTAAAGATGAATCCACTAAAGTGTGCTTTTGGCGTATCGTCGGGCAAGTTTCTAAGGTTCATTGTGAAACATTATGGAATTGAGATTGATTAATCAAAGATAGATGCGATCATGAAAATGCCAGAACCACGTAATCTCCATGAGCTCAAAAGTTTACAAGGAAGATTAGCATGTATTTGACGCTTCATATCAAACTTGGTAGGTCGATGTCAACCATTCAATCGACTGATGAAGAAAGATGTTCCTTTCTTTTTGGGATAAAGCTTGTAGTAATGCTTTTAAAAGCATTAAGGCCTATTTGTTGTGGCTGCCTATTTTAAAAGCGCCTATACGAGGAAAACCTTTGATCCTTTATATTACTGCACAGGAACGTTCTTTAGGAGCATTATTAGCACAAGAAAATGATGAAGAAAAGGAAAATGCACTCTACTATCTCACTAGAACTCTTAATGGTGCCGAGTTAAATTATTCTCCTATTGAAAAGACTTGTCTGGCATTAATGTTCGCTGTTAAAAAGTTGAGGCATTATTTGCAAGCTCATAATGTCCCTTTAATATCCCGAGCATATCTTTTTAATATCTTATGTCTAAGGCTGTACTTAGTGAAAGATTGGTGAATGGGCTCTCTTACTACAAGAGTTTGATATCACTTATGTTCCATAAAAGGCTCTTAAGGGACAAGCATTGGCTGATTTTCTAGCAAACCATTATATTTTAGATGATTGGGAATTCTCTAAAGATCTTCCCAACGAGGATTTTTTTTATTGAAATTCCTAGGCCATGGAAGTTGTTCTTTGATGGAGCTACACAGTAAGATAGAGCTAGAGCATGTATTATCTTCGTCACTCCGAAAGGTGATGTATTGCCTTATGTATTCACGCTCACTGAAAATTGTTCCAACAATGTAGTAGAATACCAAGCTCTAAACATTAGATTGGAGATAGCAACTGATATGAAAGTCACCCAACTTCAAGTGTATGGAGATTCTAAATTGGTCATCAACCAACTTCTTTCACTTTATAAAGTGAAGAAACCAGAGCTTTTACCATATGTCAACTATGCAAAGAAACTCTTAGAATGGTTTGACAAAGTGAACTTAGAAGACGTGCCAAGAAAAAAAAAATGGACAAGCTGATTCTCTCGCTTGTTTGGCATTATCTCTTGTATTACCAAGTGCCAAAGTAAAGGTTCCTTTGTGTAAATAATGGGTCTTACCATCAATTACTCTCTCTGAAAAAAAGATACCAAATCCAACGTTGTTTCAGTTTGTGAAATTGAGAAAGAAGATTAGAGGCAACCGTTGATTGATTATCTAAAGTATGGTAAATTACCTAGTGATCCAAATCATAAAACAGAAGTGAAACATCGAGCTCGTCGATTTATTTACTTCAAGGGTACACTTTATTATCGTTCTTTTGATGGAGTCTTTTTTCGATGTTTAGGAGAATATAAAGCATCCAAAGCTCTACAAGAAGCTCATTTCAGAGTTTATGGTGCACATCAATCTGGAGCTAAGTTGCACTTTCAAATCAAAAGGATGGGATACTATTGGCCTACAATGGTAAAAGACAGCATGGACTACGCCAAGAAATGTCAAGCTTGTCAGTTTCATGCTAACTTTATACATCAACCTCCTAAGCCATTGCATCCAATAGTCATATCTTGGCCATTTAATGGTTGGGTACTTAACTTGGTAGGGCCAGTACCTAAGAGTTTGATGGGGCATATGTATATATTTGCAGCAACAGTTTACTTTGTAAAGTGGGCAGAAGCGACACCTTACAAAGAAGTAAAGAAAAAAACTGTTGCAACTTTCATTCATACTAATATCATTTATCGGTAAAGCATGCCATAATACATCATGACTGATAATGGGAAGTAGTTTGACATGAACAAATTATGTGCACAGTTTGACTTTAAGTAATATCACTTTTCAATGTACCATGCTCCAGCAAATGGATTAGCAGAAGCTTTTAACAAGACTTTATGCAATCTTCTCAAGAAAGTTGTTAACCGTTAAAGAAAGATTGGCATGAAAGGATGGGAGAAGCTTTGTGGGCTTATCATACTACATATCACACACCAACTCAAGCTACTCCATATTCACTTGTTTATGGTGTAGCAGTTGTTTTACCGTTTGAGGGGCAAATTCCATCATTAAGGATTGCAATTCGAGAAGGTATTGCTAATGAAGACAGTGTGTGTCTATGCTTGGAGGAATTAGAAGCCTTAGATGAGAAAAGATTGGAAGCACAACAACGCTTAGAATGCTATCAAGCTCGATTATCCAAAGCTTTTAACATGAAAATTAAGCCACGGTCATTTCAAGTTAAAGACTTAGTCCTTACTGTGAGAAGACCTATACATACCACACATCGCATGGGTAACAAGTTCCTTTCAAAATGGGATAGACCATATGTTGTTCGAGAAGCCTATACCAATGGTGTATGTAAGATTGTTGATCAAAATGGTGTTAATGTTGGACCGATCAATGGTAAGTTTTTAAAGTGGTACTATGCTTAAAACATGATGCTCCTAAGCACGAGCATAAACCGTTCTTTCAAAAAATGTTGCTCCTAAGCACGAGCTTAAACTGCACGTTCAAAAAAAAAAGAGAAAAATGCTCGTTAAGTTGAAAATCCCTTTTCGGACAACTTAGGCAAAAGTTAAAGCACAAAAAAATAAAAAAAAAACAAATAAAATATATGAACTACGTTATGACTTGATCCTTTAAAGGTACGTAGGCAGCTTGGTTTCATTGCCAAGTTCAGTCAACAACAAAAACAAAAACAAAAACAAAAAAAAAAACTTTGGCTCAAATATTTCTTTTGTCTATTTGAAAGCATAATGATTATGTTTGGATCCTTATGTCAACCTTTAAGCATCTTTTCTCGAATCTTGAAGCCCAATTACAAGGTGTTAATGTTCTCGGCAACCTCATGCTTAAATGATATTCAAGTCTTAAGCAAAAGTTTAAATGTTTGGAGTTTTTCAAAGTCGACCCTCTACCTTGGTGATGCTAACCAAGTTAACATCTTGGTTGATTCTTTTTTGGTTGCTAAGTGTAGTATCTTCTGCCACCTTGTTGATGCTGACATCTTGGATGATTCTTTCTCGGCCATCGGTTCAATATCTTTTACCATCTTGATGTTGAATCATCTTTAATTGTCGAGATTGATGTATCCTCAATCTTTCACCATCTTGATGTCAATTTTTTCTTGTATCGAGAATGGTGCATCTTCTATCCTTCACCATCTTGATACCATAGCTTGGATGAATATGCCTTGATCATCAAGTTCGATGTATTCTCCATCTTCTACCATATTGATGTGAAATCTTGGATGACTTATCCTTGATCATCAACATCTTGGATGAATCTTCCTTAATCATTAACTTCTTTGTTCATTAGGCTTGATGCATTCTCTATCTTTCACCATCTTGATGTTGAATCTTTCTTGATCATTAAGATCAGTGCATCTTCTATCTTCCACAATCTTGATATCGAAATCATGGATATATCTACCTTGATCATCGAGTTTGGTGTATGCTCTATCCTTCACCATTTTGATGCCACAACTTGGATGAATATGCCTTGATCATCAAGTTCAATGTATTCTCCATCTTCTACCATCTTGATGTGAAATCTTGGATGATGTCTCCTTGATCATCAACATTTTGGATGAATCTTCCTTAATCATCAACTTCTTTGTTCATCAAGCTTGGTGTATACTCTATCTTTAATTATCTTGATGCTAGGATCTTGGACAAATCTTTCTTGGTCACTAATATCTTGGATCAGTCTTCTTTGATACTCTATCTTCCTCTATCTTGATGCTAAGATCTTGGACGATAATCCTTTTTCAATATCTTCATCTTCCTTAGAGAAAATAATGAGATACTCTTGATGATCTTTGAAGTATACCATGGTGGTCCTACAAGAAAGAAATTATGTTCGTGAGATAAATATGATGTCGGATATAAAGCTTGGGATAGAATTAAAAGTGTTACCTGGATATATAATTAAATCTCCAAGCTGACAAAAAAATTAAAATTAATAATAATTGTCAATACATGAGATAAACGTGATGTTTATGGTGGAAAATAAAAAAAAACAAAGTGTCAAGATTCATGCATAAATGATGACAAGTGAAGCATGATGCATGAGATTTTTATTCTTAGATTACAAGAAAAAAAAGAACCGAGACTAAGAGGAAGAAAGAATGTTTACCTCATTTTTTAAGAGATCTTGATTTGAAATTGATGAGAAAAGTGGGTGGAGAAGTGTTGCTTTTATAGAGAAAATAAGCTAGTTCACTTGGACTAGGATTGGCATTAAAAATATAAAAATAAAAAAACTATTAAATCCTAGTTGAGTTGGTTTGAAAATCCCAGTTGAATTTGGAATACTTCTTAGATTAAAGCTGGCTAGAATCTCTCTTGGGATGGATACAAGAAGAGACAGATTTTAATGAAATGACACTTAGATTTGAAGACCAATTCTTAGTTGAATTATATATTAATGCTAAGAAGATTTATGGTGATCTATTTGGGCAAGGAATTAAAATCGAGACATGCGGTCAATATAGAAGCACCATTTGAGATGGCTCTTGATGCACGGCTATGATGCCATCAAGAAAATATATATATATATATATATATCAAGTCAAAATTAAATTTCTCACTTATCATATAGAAAGATCATGTGGGAATAAATTGAAACTTGCAAATATTTTAAGACCAATACAAAGGCGCAAATAAATGTTGGTCTCAAATTAAATTTCAAGACTTGCTCACCTACTACACTAAAAAAAAAAAACTCGTGTACGTAACCAAGTCTTGAGGGGCATTTGTAGAAAGAAAAAAATTTTGACCAATCACAAATTGCCAAGTGTAAATTGAAATTTCTTTTAATTAAGGAATTATCAATTACAGTCTGCATCATCATGTGCAATTGATGACATCATAAATAAATATTTATCTTTAATTAAAATTAATTTAGAGTTTTATCTCTAATTAAATTAAAATTAATTTAAAGATAAATAAAATAGTTTTATCTGTAATTAAATTCAAATTAATTTAGAGAAAAATAAAAAGAGTTTTATCTCTAATTAAATTAAATTAATGAAGAAATAATTCATCAAGATAAATTTATTAATGAATTTATATTCTTTAAGAACTCGTTTTTACTCAACTCATTGGCACTATAAAAATGGGTGTCCACCAAAGCCATTGAAGACAATTCACAAGCCTGAAGAGAAGAAGGAGATTTTGAAGATTCAAGTCCTTTCAAAGTCTCAAGAAGTTTTCTCTCAAGAATGCAAAAAATGTGAAGAACACAGCTCTCGTTCTTCCAAAAGCTGCTCTCCGATCTTGTTCCGGCAATAGAGATGAGATAAATTCTGTTGTTCAAGATCAAGTCTACAAGACCCTTTAAGCGGACCTCAACAATTCAAGATCAAGTCTGAAGACCCTTGGATCAAAGTTTTGTTGAAGAAAAGAATCCAATGATTTCTTTATTTTAAAGAACATTGAGAGATTGCAACTCAAGTCTGATAAATCAATGCAACTCAAGTCTGATAAATCAAGTTGATTTATTTGTCTTGAAATTTTCTTTGTCATATTTTTTGACACGAAATTTATGTGTACACATACCCTACCCATTTAGAAACAAAAGTTAAGAAATTATTTTATTATTTATTTTTATTTTATTTTGAGATGGCGTGTTTAATAGGGTTAGTCCATAAGTTGAGTCGAGGATCAATTTAGAACCCATACCAACCTTTTCGAGGAAAAACTAAAATAAAATTATTTTATTAATTATCTTTATTTTAATTTTAAATAATTTATTTAAAGGCATGTTAACTTGTAGGTCACTTTAGGATTCGTATACTTGACGTAATCAAGAAAAAAAATTAAAAATTATTTTATTAATTATTTTTATTTTATTTTAAACAATGTATTAAAATTGATTGATATGTATGTTAACTAATGGATTAATTTAAAATTCATATTTGACTCTCAATAAAAAATTAAATCATAATTATTATGTACTAAAATTTAATTTAAAATTAATTTTTATTAATAAATAAATAAAATTATACAAAATAATAACCTCCAATGAAATGGGGGCTTAATACTAGTTAATATTAATATTAATATTAATATTAATATTAATATTTAATAGAATTTTACTTATAGAATTCTTAAAGATCATAGATCGAATATGTGAAAGAATGAAAATCAATATGTCCACTTTTATCATTTACTTGTAGTAAACAAATATATTTTATTTCTTATTCTTTATAGTGAGGAGCATAACAAATATACAATGAAAACAAAAATTAAGACACAAATCTATGTTAGTTGAAGATGGTTTTTTTTTATTATTATTATTCTTATTTATTCGCACTTCATAAGTTTTCTATATGAACTCTAAAAGTCCTTTAGTTGTTTTTCTACAGAGCTAATATATACAAGTGACTAAAAATTACAAGTACAATTACAATCAAATAAATTTCGATTTACATCAAATGATACAATCATTAAAAAGCCAAATAAGTTAAAGAAGCAAACCAACATAAAATTATATTGAATTTATATGTAATAAAAGTTGAACTTCACCTAAAGGTTCGAATCTTAAATTAGTAAAAGAATAAAGATTTTATTGAGAATTGTTTCGTATTTTTTTTTCCTTCTTCAAATCTCTTATTAAATCTTAATATTTCTTTAAGCAAAATAATCTCATTCAATATTTTTCTTTTATAAAAGAAACAATAATGATAAGAGAAAAACATGCATATAATAATCTCATTCAATATTTTTCTTTTATAAAGGAAACAATAATCGTAAGAGAAAGATATGCATATAATAATGACATTCAATATTTTTTTATAAAAGAATCAATAATCAATAATCATAAGAGAAAGATTTGCATATAATAATCACATTCAATTTTTTTTTTAATAAAAGAAACAATAATCGTAAGAGAAAATTTTGCATATATTGATATTCAAATCTTATATTCAAATCTTGGATTCAATAACTTAAAAGGTAACACTACTAATAATGGTAGGAAATTTAAAGTTGCAAGCCGGTCTCATTAAAGGGAGAAACAATTAGGAAAGGTTATTTCTTCTTCCACAAGTTAGGTCATTTAATTAAACTATAAAAACCCATGTAGGCTTTTCTTTAGTATTGTCCTCTAAAGACACATGCAAGTTAAAAACCTCAGTGTTGAACTTATTTTCTCTCCTCGGCTGATCTTCTCTATTTTCTCGATCTCCATGGAGGATCATAACGCAATGCCAAACACTACCGAGGCGAAGAAAACAAAAAGCAGCCGAGGTCGTCAACGGATTGAAATCAAGAAACTGGAAGACGAAAGCAGACGCCAAGTAACTTTCTGCAAACGCAGGAGAGGGTTGTTCAAGAAAGCTAAAGAGCTTTCGACACTGTGCGGGGCAGAAGTTGGCATCCTCGCGTTAGCAAAATCGGGAAAAGTGTACGCCACCGATGATGTGGATGCGGTTCTTGATCGACATCTAGCCAAGCCAGCAGAAGTGGAAGAACACATGAATGCTGAGTTTTGGTTGGATCAGCCGATTGAGAACTTAGCTCCGGAGAAGCTGGTGGACTACGCAATGGCGCTGAAGGACTTGAGAGAAAAAGTAGCGGTTAGATTAGAGGAGCTAAGCATCACTGGTTCTTCTTGTTTATGGCCATTTGTTGCTGATCAGGAAGTGAATATGGGAGATTTTGTGAACCGGTTCATGGCTGAACGCTGAAGTAAATTATGATTTTGGGCATTCTTAACTCTAGCAATGCCACTTCTGATCTTGGGCATCACCATAGATATGGAAGGATTAATTCGTGAAGCATGTTCCTGCTATATAATCTATTTGAAGGGAACTTTTAAGTTATTATTAATCCATATATGATAACAGTTATTAATATTTCTTTTTGGCTTTTGGGTTTTTATTTGAATTATATTTGGATTCAAAAACCCAAAAACATTGCTGTTTCTGAATAAATTAATGTTCTTAGTAAGCTCCATCTATAGGAGGATATATTTTAAATAAAGCAATTGCTGACAATTTTATACTCTTTAACTTGAGGTTGAATGCACAGCTTCTTTTTTTTTTTTTAATCATTGTAATTAATGGAATTTTTTTTCTCTGTTTATTATCGAACAACTCCGAAGCAAGGCATGGTTTTAACACTGGTAAAATAGAAGTTACCCCTTTAATTTGCGTCGAGTTGATCCTTAATTTCGCAATTGAATCTGCCTGGAGGATTAGCCGATAGACGGAAAGCTGTTGGGTTTCATGCTACCGTCTTAGGCTGAAAGGTGCTCCACTGAGGTCGAGGTCCACGGAGGGTATATACAGGAGATCCAAATTGATCCACGGAGGACATACACGCCCCTGTCCAGCTAATAATTGCTTTGCTTCAGTGTTTGGAAATTGATTGTTATTGTTTTCGTTTTAATTCCATCAGTAGTTTTGTGTGCTTTTTGTGCTTTGACTTTTTTAGAAATTAGTTTACATTTGAAGAATGTAAATGTTCGAAAAAAAAAAAAAAAAAACAATTTTCTGGTGTTTCTGTTTTATATTATTAGCTTTAGGGGCTTCGTTTGTGTGCCTCTGGTTTAAACATCTAGACAGTTGTGGCACAGCCAATTTTATAGGTAACATGCAGAGAGTTGCTAAAATCAGTTGGGAACAATGTTCAATTTTGTTTTGTTTGTTGGAAAGTTTGAAGAAGGAGGGGTTGGTGAGTTCTCTTAACGCTATTTATAGACACGATTTTCAGGAGGACTGATGGAGGATTTTGAAATCTCAGAATGAATTGGTTAATAAATCTGTATGGGACAGATATAGAATGCATGTGATGTGTTTCTAATTTCAGTTTTTTTATCAATGAATCCGTATGTGAACCAAGTAAGTGTTTGAAGATAAATTATTGGTTTTTATTTATTTATTTATTTATTTGCATGTATTTTGTGATTTCGATAGTTAAGCAGGCAAAATAAGACAAAGATGATACCTGATAACCAGTTCAATTACTTAATGTTGTTAATGTTGTTTCTAACTCGTGAAAATGTTAAGTTAGAGACTCTTCTGTTGATACTGGGTCGTATATGTGATAGTTTTGATTGAAATTAGGATATAAATTAGTTTAACACAGTAATATTTGTTTGAACGTTGTTGATTCTAACTTTTCGCTATAAACGAAACAATGCAATCATTAAACTGATTTCTGTAGTAACTGTTGTTGGCATGCCTTAGGTTTGTGGTTTCTGCAAAGCTATTATGCTATGGGATTACAAAACATATATATATATATATATATGCCATTTTGTTACCTCCTTTTTTACAGGTTGAGAAGATGCAAAACTTATTAATGGAATCGAGAGAACAAAAAGTTTTGTCAAAGACTGGCAAGAAGTTTTAGGTTAGTTGCATTTCATGTAATATCCTTTTAATTTTACCTCTTCTCTCTCCTTCCCTACTTCTCCTTTCCACCATTTTAGATTAATCAAATGAATTAATTCGGACTTAGATGCATGTTGTCTTCGTAGTTCATTCTTATATCATGTAGGCTAACCTATTGTAGAATAGACTATGTTTTCTTTTACTCTTATCTTTTTTTTTTTTTTTTTTGTTATTGCGTTTGCATTAGTTATTATTATTTCTCTTCTTTTCTTTCAATTTTGATAATGTTAATATTTAATAGTTTCTGGATATCTCCTATGATTTGCTAATTTCCTCAACTGTTTCTCAGCTATATAGTTGGTGCGTGGCTAGTCAACAATAAAGCATATCCGAAGCTCCTTCCTTGACTGTGATGCATCCAAAATTCTCATATATTTTAAAGGTGATTGTTTTTCTTGGGAAAACGAAAAAAAAAAAAAAGTAGGAGATTTTCAGATATCTGGTTGCTGTAATACTGTTTTAGTTTAATTTGCTATCTCATTTCAGAAACATGAAAGCTCTATAAGCATTGAGGATATGGCTCCAGACCTTTGTTTTTGGACAAGATGTTACATAATCAAATTGTTCACAGTGTTACTTTCATAATCACAAATTTCCTTAACTTCGGTCAGGTGCTCCATTAATTTTTATATCAAATGTTTAAAAATAAAATAAAATATTTTATTTAGACTTCGGGGATTGAATAATAAAAATAAAAAATTAATTTATAGTAATGATTTAGCATGTCATAGAATAGATTACACTGCAATGCATGTTGGGTATTGCATGTTGGTTTGGCTCACAACAAAACGAAGAACCACGCAGTTTAAGTCTACTTGCAGTGGTAACATCAGCTAACCATTCTATTTCTGCACTGACACTGCAATGCATTTGAATTTGACGCAAAAATCAGCAAGTACAATAACAATAAACGACAACGTATGGTTAACTACTTTTTCTACTTTTTCATACTGCAAGACATTAACAGCCCTTGCTCTGGAAATCCCAATAAAATCCCTAACCCTACTGGTCCTGGTGTGAGTCGAAAAATGCCCTTCCAAGTTCTCCAAAATCACAGCTTCTCCCGCCTAAAGTACAAAAAGGAAAAGAGGTTAATATAATAATCAATCAGTAAAAAAAATAAAATAAAATAAAATCTGGCTTTGAAACTTAAAAGACATTCTGAGTACAAACATACCAATGAAATTCAAAACTCAAGATCATTGAAAGGAAACTAAAGCGGAGGAGAAAGAATCAGCGCCTTCGGCAACAGCGACAACCGCGCCTCTCTTCCTTTTGGCTGGGGCTTTGGGGATGGATTGTTGTTCAGGACCAGCTAGTGTTGATGAGTTTAGGGCTTGGATTGAGGTAACACAGCACTCTTGCCACTCCAGAAGGTTGAGGTCGCCGATTATCTCCTCCTGTGTGAGCCACGCGCCAGATGATATGCTCGATTTCAGCGTGGAACGTGATGGATCCATCAGATCAAGCGTCTCCACCGCATCGCTCAACGCTTTCTACTCAGTTTTCGTTCAATCTAGCGTGAATAATACTAACGATCAACAAATCAAATAAGACAAACAGAGTTTCTCCGATTACCTTTTGCACGTAAGGTTTCTTGAAACCGTGAATGGAGATAATCTAGGAACAAGAAATTAAACAAATGAGATCATCAAGAACGAAAAAAAGTAAATAAGATGATTTAGATTCGAACTAGGAATTTGAAAATTTGAATGAAAAAAAGAGAGGATCGAACCTGGTTGAGAAAATTGACGTTGAGAGGAAGTTGTTTGTGAGAGGAAAGGAAATCGACGTAGTCTTCTAGAGAAAGCTTCTGCTTCTTAGCTTTCTTTGTGGATGATGAGCTCGCTTTGTTGCCGCTCTGACTCTCCATTTCTTTTTTTTTTTTTTAATTGAAACTTTTCAAAATCAAATGATTTTCGCGTCGTCAACCGTCTTCTTCTTCTTCTGCTTGTTATTGGGTACTTATATGATATGGCTGTCACGTGCTGCTCATATGTGCTCATATCACTTCCCCAATTGGCCTTTTTTGTTCGTAACTTCAAAATTCCTTTACGAAATTTGTTCGAAAAATCACACATTTGTATTTGGACTGTTACGGTTACCCAACAAGTTCCAAACCTATCGAAGGTAAAGGTGATAAAATCAACGCGCATTTATAAATTTGAGCTTAAATTTAAATCAAATTCGATTAAATAAAAAAGTTAATGGTTCGAATATGAAAAAATTTGAATAAAAAATAGCTTGAACTTAAAAAAACCTAAACCTAAAATAATCTGAACCCGAAGAAACCCAAATCCCAGCCCAACTTGAATCCAAATTTAATATTAAAAATAAATATGAAAAAATTATAATTAAATAATTTTTTCTAAATCAAAAACTTTAATTATAAATTTTATTTTAATATTTTTTTAATAATTCAATTAAATATTAAAAACTTAATTTATATTTTAAATATAATTAAACTTGCTCATGGGTTGGGTTGGGCTGCAGCCCAAAATTTTTTAAAATCTCAAGCTCAAGCCCTTATTTAACATGCACAGAACTGACTATTTAAGTCAGAATTACTGTTATCATATTAAAAAAGTTTTTTATTAATATTTTATATTTTATAATTAAATTTAAATAAAATATATTAATTTAAAATCACTATTCTGAGCCGGGTCGGGCTAGTCTAGTATAAAAATATGAGAACCTAGGCCTAAACCCAATTGGACCGGGTTGGTAGCTCAACCCTTGAACAGGTCTATATATGATAAAATATTAATTTATCAAAAAGTAAATCATATCATGAGCTTTAAAAATATTATCAATAAAGTATATTAT
>JBBYHM010000027.1:153295-163436 GCA_038381775.1 Adansonia rubrostipa
TATTTTAAAATATGAGCATTCTTTTATCTACAAAATTTTTTGATGATATTTTCTTGAGCTTTGAACTTCAAAATTCTTTAAATATGCACATTTGCTTACCATTAAATCAGTTTTTCAAAATTTATTTTATTTTATAAGTCTTACATCTTCTTTTCCTCTTCAAAATATGGAGCTTTCTACTCCGAAAGTTTTTTTGGGAAGATTTTTCTAATTTTCTAATTTTACAAATTCTTCAAATATTATTGTTTAATTCATATTAAATCAGTTTTACAAAACCCTTTTTATTTTGTAAATTTTGTATTTTCTTTTCAAAACTTTCTTCGTTTTCTAGATATAGAGTTTTATACTCTGCAAATTTTTTTTGGGGGATTTTTTTGAATTCATAATTTTTAAAATTCTTTAAATATTATTGTTTAAATTAGATTAAATCAATTTTGAATTCTATTTTATGAGTTTTTCATTTTCTTTCATAATTTTTCAATTTTCAAGATATGGAGTTTTCTACTCCCTAAATTTTTTGGGATGATTTTCTAAGTTTATAATTTTCAAATTCTTCAAATATTATTGTCTAAATTAGGTTAAATTAGTTTTTGAAAATTCATTTTATTTTATGACTTTTCATTTTTTTTCCATAATTTTTTGTTTCTAAAATACGGAGTTTTCTCTTTCGTAATTTTTTTTGGGAGGATTTTTCTAGGTTTATAATTTTAAAATTCTTCAATATTATTGCTTTATTCATTTTAAATTAGTTATGAAAATTTTAATTTATTTTTTAAGTTTTAGAATTTTTTTGGTTATTGAGAATCAAACTTTCTACTCCGCAAATTCCTCTGGTAGGATTTTATTAAGTTTATAATTTTTAAAACTCTTCAAATATTATTATTTAATTCATATTAATTTAGTTTGTAAACATTTAATTTATTTTATGAGTTTTAAATTTTTTTACATATAATAATTTTTCCTAATAAGGATTTTTATAGTAAAATTTTATGAGTTTGCTAATTTTTATGTTTTATTCTTGTACATAAAAATTGTTTTTTATTAGAATAATTTAAATTGATCATATGAAATTTTGTTGTATATACATAATTTTCAATTTTTTATAATTTAATCTTTTTAGTTAAATTTTTACAGTATAATTTTACAAAACATACAAATATCATTTAAAATTTGCTAGAGATGATGATGACTTTTGTAAAAGTCAAAAGTAAACAAAATTAATTAATAAATAAGTATATAAAAAAAAGAAAAAAAAAGAAAAAAATTGCTAGAAATTTCTAGGAAGGTTACGGCCAAAGCGTATTCTACCATCATTTTCTTACAGTACCCCACCTTGGAAAACCATGGAGAATTTTCTCAAATAAGCCTTCCATAGCCAAACTTAGCCATTTTTCTTAGAAATTTTCAGGAAATTTTAAGTTTTCAAGCTTTTCTAGGTAATTCCATCCATGAATCTTGTAATTTTTGTTTATGTCCATCATTTTTCTTCTTTGCTGTGAGTCAAAAACATGTTTAGCTCATGGACTTTCAACCATGTTGAAAAGCTAACATGTTGACAATGATCAATTTTCTATATATTTGTTGTTCTATTAATTTTTTAAAAAGCTTGATTTTTTTTTTATGAAATATTGTTGTTGTTGATGAGATATTAATTTTGTTGTCTATGTATGTTTATGTTTATATTGTTATTCTTAATATTTTCAAGTTAATATGTTGATTCACATATTTATATATTTATTTTTTATGATTTTATTTTTTTATTTAAACTTGTTGATAATTATTCATGCTTATTTTCATGATTTTATGTTATAAAATATTGATGCATATTTATTCCTTACCTTGGCAGAATTTGATTGGAGTTGATAATCATGATTTTATGCTTATTTTTGCTTTGATTTCAAGATTTTTAGGTTATTTTGTAATGTTTATAAACATGGGGGCTAAATTACAAAATTTTTAAAATTTTTTAAGCTATTTTAGGCTTGGCAGAGAGCTTCATGAACCATGTAAATGCTGATTAATGTGTTTATAAACAAGTTTTAGGCATTTTTAACACTTTAGGGCTTATTTTACAATTTTAAGAGGTTTAAGGACTAAATTGCAAAGAAATGAAAGTTTAGGCTTTATGGCAAAAGTGCTTGGCCGTACCTTCATGCATATTCTTGTTATGATTTTTATGCTAATTTTTTGCTGGTTTGATGATCTGTTGTAGTGTTTTGTGATATTTCATCATACAAGGGGCAAAATGTAATTTTACAACATTTAGGGGTTATTTTGCAAAATGTAAAAATTTTGTTTTAAGGCCAAGGTGTTTGGCCAAATTCTCATTGATATATTTGTTCTACTTTTCATGCATATTTTCATCTGATTTTTAGGATTTTTAGGTTATGTTATCATATAGGGACTAAAATGAAAATTTAAAAAAAAATAGGGATTAAATAGCATATTTTAGTATTTAGGGGTAAAACGATTAAATTTATTACTTTTAAAAATTGCTATTATTCCTATGGCCTTCCGTAGGGGTATACAAATTTTCAAAACTTTTCGTGCCCTTTCAATTTTTTATCGGGTATAAAATATAATTTTAGAAAGTTTTAGGGCTTAACTATAATTTTTGCATTTTAAGCCAAATTTGTCACTTCTAAAAATTTTTATTATTCCTATAGCTTTCCGTAGGGGTATAGAACTTTCCAAAACCATTTGTATTGTTTTAGTTTTTCATCAGGTACAAAATAAAATTTTCAAAAATTTAGTGGCTTAATTATAATTTTTACATTTTAAGCCAAATTTTGAATTATAGTTTACCATTTAGGATTTCATCATTTTATGATTATTGTAGTGTCCGTTAGGGTATAAGGATACTTTCACATCGAAGGTATACCCTAAAGGTATTTTGGTAATTTTACATAAAACAGAGCCCTAGATAGTAACCTGGATGCTTTTATGTCAAAGGTGCATATCTAGGATAGGTTTAACATTTCATCATAGTATTAGAGTCCATTAGGGTTATCGAGATACTTTCACGTCGAAGATATACCTTAAGGGCATTTTGATAAATTTACTTAGAATCAAATCCTAGATAGTAATCGAGATGCTTTTATGCCAAAGGTGGATATTTAGGATAGGCTTATCATTTCATCATCATATTAGTGTTTACTAGGGTTACAAAGATACTTTCACCTCAAACGTATACCCTAAGGGAATTTTGATAATTTTTCTCGAGCCGAGTCTTAAGTAGGCACTGGGATGCTTTTAGGCCAAAGTATTTAGGATATGTTCACCCTTTTATTATCATTTTCAAGTCCCTAGGATAATCAGGGTACTTTTCGTCAAAGGTATATCTTAAGGGTATTTTTGTAATTTTGCATTAGAACTAAGTCCTAAGTGATGACTGGGATACTTTTATGTCGAAAATACATACTACGGTTAGGCTCATCATTTTAGACCATTTTCGAGTCTTAGGTTATTTTACTAATATTTTAACAAAAATTGGAATTTTTGAAAATTAAGGCAATGTCTTCGATGTTAAAATAGTACATAAAATTCCTACTAAAATATGTGAGGGGTTCTAAGGATTATTTTAATTATGAGACACCCTTTTCAATGTGAAAATTAGATTTTCTATAAATTTCAAAAAAATAAAACATTTTATATTCCATAGGTTCTCTAGCAGAGTACAAAAATATTTTAATTCCTTTAAAACCTTTCGTATTCCACTAGCTCTCCAACGGGGTACGAAAGAGACTGATAAAATTTTTTGTATTCTTCTAGTCCTCCAGGGCTTTTGAAAATACATTAAAACTCAATTTTCTCATCCGAAGAAATAAATTTTGTGTCGTAAAATTTTATTTTTAAATATACAAAAATTATAATTAAATATTAAATATTAAAGCCAAATAAAAATCAAAATTTAAGTTAACATAAGATTAATAGGTATCAATTGCCTGGCATCATGAGATCGATCCTTACTTGTAATTATAATTGACTCCCAGACCTTTTCAAGCAATCTCTGGTATGAGCACAGACCTTGGAGTTTGTTTTTATGGGTTTCATAATCCTTAAAATATAAACTTTGGTAGGTATCCAATCTCATCTGGCCAAAATAAGATTGGTGGCGACTCCAAAAAAATTATAGTTTCATAATGACTTTTAGAAAAGTTGAGTAAGCGATTCATCCCGACAACTTAGTCTCTAGGTGCAAAACATTAAGAATAATAATAATAATGATATGGCACCAAAAATAAAAAATAATGATATACAGATATATATAAGAACAATAGGTAAACTCGCCATTTTAAGTAGGGCAGGCTAGGATTCATATCAAGGCCACGTTGTGGCAGCTTGGTGACTTCATTGGGGACAAGTTAGAGAGTCAGGCCTAAGATTAATCACATGTTAAATAATTTTGATTAATTTAGTTTTAATCAATTTTTAATTATAATTCTCAGAATTTTTAAAACAAAATTTTTATTACATTCTTGATTTATATTGAAATCTTGCTACATGTTATTTATGTTTTTCACTAACCCTTTTTTTCTTTGTAGCATTATTTTTGGAAGGGAATTTAGGGTAGGGTTTTTATTATTTTTCAAATTGTCAAGTCATAAAAGGTAAGTTGTTCTCCCACACACACTGTGCACTTGCATATGCATTAGATTCTCTTCCATGTATATGGAGGGGCCATAGGTACCTAATATTTTAGGAAAGGGCGAAGTAGCTCTGCCTTATGAGGTGTTAACCTTTGTCTAGGCCAGTGAAAAGGCTACCAGGTGTTAATTCCTATGCCTGTCTGAGGTGCTACCCTCATTATGGGCATGGAAGATACTCCCACTTGAATTAAACCCTTTCCGACATAAACCCAAGATGGGTAAAGATTAAGATACCTCGTTAATTCTTTTCAAACTCAAAGAGCAATTCAAGAACATTTTTTAATGATTAATTCAAACCTTATGTAATGAACTATAAGGGGCTTTACCCAGTTAGAGCCATACCCAGTTTTAGAGGGTACACAATTAGGGACACAGAAGCGAAACACTTCAAACCTTTTACTCTTATAATTTGATTTTCTTGATATTAATAAGTGTTGTTATGTTTCTATAATACATTTTATTTATTTTTCTTTTTGCATTCATTTGCTATATTATGAAGGATTTCTTAGTTTTTTAACTCGATATTCATATCCCATGGAAACTTGTAAATTCATTTCTGCATCTTTTTTTACATACGCAAAGTTTCATACCTTTATATGCTTATGCATTCATAATTTTTACAATATACTAAAACAATTCTATTTATTGTATTTCTAAGCATCATGACATGGATTATAATATTGGGGTGAGAATTAGTGTATTAGAGTCTATTGAAGAGGAATTTGCTCATGAAGCGCGAGGAACAAAAAAACAGATCCAAAAATTGATAAAACAGATTAAGGGTCTAAAAAAGAAGCCTTGACTAGGAACATCCTCATCTTTGATGAATTCAAAAGGTCAGAATCTAGGAGATTGATTGGAAGCTCAGGAAAGTGCCCTAGAAAGGGTAGTTGAGGAATAGGATAGGAGATCCAAGAGATAAAAGTGTAATTATTTGGATTAACTAAAATTGTCAAAAATCTTCTGGGCGATCCCCAAGGATTACCATTATCTTCAACCCAACCCTTGGCACTCAAAGACTAGACCTAGTGAACCATTAGATCAATATCCCAATCCTTGGTCCAAACAAATAATTGAAATAAACCTATCTAATTCTGCACCTCTATGGATTAGTATGCTTTTCAACTTTACAAGTCTCTATGATTCCAGGCAGCCACCTTCTAATGACCATACTAGGAAAAGATCATGAAAGAATCGTAAATTTGATCTGATCCCCCTAACCTATAAGGAATTGTACTTTATATTGCTTCAACATCAGCTTGTTGTTCCCGAATGCATTATTCCATATTAACCTCCTATCCTGAATGGTATAACATTAGTGAACATTGCGAATATCATGCAAGAATATGAAGACATTCAATAGAAATGTGCTTTACCTTCAAAAAATGTTCAAAAGCTACTTGATTGCAGCATAATCTAGTTTAAACTAAGGATGAATGTTGATGTTAAACTCTTGCCTCATTATTAGAGGCATTAGAGCATCTGGGGTAATAAAATGATCATGGAGAAAACCTTTTGGCTACTTGGACTTGTAAATATAGGCTTTGTAAATATAGGGCTTGGTAAATATAAGGCATGCAAATGAAGTGATCATGAAAGGTTTTGTAAATATAGGGTTTTAAAAGAATAAGCAATACTTACAAAGACTCCCTAAAGCCACTAATAAACTTAGAAAAATGAAATGTTTACAAGAGTGATCTTTTTGTTTTTTTTTTTTCAATCTTTAAATGTACACCAACTACGAATAAATAAATCACTGGCTTTGGTTGATGAAACGAGAGTGTAAATTCATGACTAGAATTTCGTAAATTCTTGCCTCTGTAATAATATCTATGGCCGATATTTAGCTCATTGCTTGACATTCAATTTGTCTTATCAAACATAGTTTTTATTCACTCATTCCTTCACTTATTCATTTGTTCATTAATTCATACATTAATTTTTCCATTTATTGACATACATACATGGATAAAAATAAAGATAAATGTTGATAAGATATATGTATTCATGGATATTGATTTAAGTTCTTTTTTATTTTCTAAGGGTAAAGTACTGTAAGTTCGATAAAGTTACTCAAAACAAGCAAGTCTGTTTGCAGCTTGAAAGTATTATTCACACTTCTACCAGGGATCTACGAAAGTACAAGCTTAAAGACAATTAATTAACATTTAAGATGTACAATCAGTGGACACTAGCCATCCACATTGACATTATGCTCCTTCATAAGTGGCATATACAAAGATCGTTGCACAAAAAGAATTAGCGGTCCTTTACTTTAACTAGAAGGAAAGGTCCTTGCAAATGCAAAACCATGACCAAAAATTATTATTATTATTATTATTATTATTATTATTATTATTACAAATAGTCCCGTATCATACCAACACCTCTGCTGGGGATTGAGAGATGTACAAATTGAAAGACAATTACCTCAAAGTACTCAAATTTTGTCATACCAACACCTCTGCTGGGGATTTGAAGAGGTACAATTTGAACAGCAATTACCTCAGAGTACTCAAGTTTAATCATACTAACACATCTACTGGGGATCCCGAGAGGTACATATTGAAAGGCAATTATATCAAAGTACTCAATCTTTGGGGAGCCAGTCCTATAATACATATTCTTATTGACCAAGGGGCAACAAGTAACATGTATGAGACAAAAAATAATTTTATCATAGCCAATGGTGGCCGAGACCATAGCGAGTTAAGAAAATGAGGAAATCCATCTAGCAATGTCCTCGCCCCTAGCCTTTCATCATTTAGCAAGTTTAACAGGTTTGTCCCTGTACCTCGTAGCCCTTCATATGAACTTTCTCAATCCAGGGTTTTACAAAGGTAAAGAGACTTGGCAAGTAGCTTAGGCAATTCTCAAAAGCAAAACATAAAAAAAAAAAAAGAGGAAGGTTTTATCATGCCCTATTGATTTCCTACATTGAGCTTTTTCCCTTGTTTGTTCAAAATTCGATGACCTCTGTTATTCCAATAAAGCTTGAAAACCTTCCCACCCAGAGTGGGAATTACATGTTGCCATAAATTTTGACTTGAATTACTTGGCTTTTGGATTCATTTTCTTTGCTTAAAAATTTAGTACGGAGATAGTATGATTGAGATGATAGGAAATAACCATGCACTTTATGGAAATTTTAAGCTTGAAAACTTAGAGTTTGATACACCTTTCGGTTTTCCACTAGCTGATTTACAACTTGGCCCTTAAAGATATGAATCTAGCAAAATTTGGATTTGGTGCTGCTTATAAACTATGATTGGTCTAACTGTCATCTACTTTATGGTAGTATGCCACCGGATACAATTTCTTTCTTGACTTTAAATTCTATACATTTCTTTTTAGAAACTGTGAATTGTGAAATGAATTTTGGTTTGTAAATAGCATGTATATTGTCATCGACCATGAATTTTGTTAATATTGATTTTTAATTTCTAGGATAATTAGAACATTTTGAAAAATTTTTCTTGGGTAGGTGATTGCCATTAGTTTGATTTTTCTCAGAAAGATTATTTACCTCCACATAAATGACTATCCAAGACATTTAAGTATAGACCTTTCACAACCATAAAACTTTCACATCCAAATATTCTTTTATTGGATTTTTAAAGGTCAAACAAATGGGTTATACTCTCAAAAGATTCATATACTGATAGTTTGACGTGTGTTAAAATAATGATAGTAATTTCAAGATCTCTCTCATTTCGATAATCTTCTGCCATAACCTCCATGACACTCTTTCAAACCCTTGATTTAGGAAGAATAACAGTAAACACGAGCCAAAATCTCATTTTCCTTTGAGTAAAACCTTTTTAAACTAATTCTTGATACATAAGATATGAGATCCAATCCTTTTTTAAGCCAGTTTGATTTTTGTTTCTAAAGGCTCAACCAGTCATTCGTGGCTATGAAGCTAATAGTATTAAAGAGCATACCTTCAGTCTTTATTGAGTGCAACATCATGTCATTGAGGTATTCAAAATGATTTTAGAAAAAAAATTAATCTTTTTGCCTAAAGAAATGCTTGTTGGTTCTAATGACTGTGTTTGAAAGGAAAAATGGCCTTCTTTCTCTATCCCTTTCTAAATATAAAAAATTATCCTTTGTGATCACCTTTGAGCCTAATGATATATTTTCTTTCTTTGAACCCTAATCAAGGATCACCCTTCATACTAGGGGCATATGAAATAAAGCTTCGAAATCAAAAAGAGTAAATTTCATTTTTGAGTTACAAGAAGACCAAGTCAAATGCCAAAAGGCAAAATTTAACGACAGAAAAAAGTTCAAGTTTCAAGTTCAAATAGTCAAAGTGAAAAGTGAAGAAAGTTTACTTCAAAGTAAAATAAAGAAAGTTCAAATTTTAATTTTTTTCAATGTAAAAAAGTAAAAAATAATCAAGAAAGTGACAAGTTTCAAGTTCTTTCAAAATAAAGAATAAAGTAGGCAAAAGTAAATGATGAAATGTACATATGTTTAGCCTCAAAAGACAAGCTAGAATCAACTCCTCCTAAAAGGAAATAATCCTTGATTCAATTACCCTTAAACATTTTATTTGGGCCTATTTATCTTTTTCTTTCTAAACCCTAAACCATGGCCTACATTATGTAACTAACAAAGTCCATTTTGATCAAACATAGCTATCTGAGCTATTTGGGACATTCCTAGGAAACTCTTCATAAACTTATCTTTTGAATGATTTTTGAGTTAAAAGCCTTGGAATTGCTTCTAAATCCATAAAGGTAGCCACCAATCAGAGAAAACCCTTCATGCTAATTCAAAAATTACCCTAACTTTTGAAATATTCATAATATCAACAAAAGGTTGAGTCAAATGCCTAAACATTAATTCCTCTTAAAAATAAACTTTTAGAACTTTTGTGCACAACCTTAAGAATTGATGCTTACTATAGGCCTCTTAAATAAAACCTTTTGACACTAGGCATTTACTAGCATTAGTTTGACACCTATCAAGCTATTGTATTTGAAGATTAAAAGGATGTTATAGCTTGATTGTTTGTCTTTCAAGGAATTCCTATGAAATGAACATCCACCTACTTTTGGTCTTGAAAAATCTTAACCTTGTTATATCAAGTTCTTAAAGATAAATTTTAGCATTGCTACCCCATTTGTGCCTCTAAATTCATTTTTTCATCTCATTTAAAAAAGTCCCTAGTGGTGATCATCGATCAGAGGAAAGTTTTAACATCATGAAGAAGATAGCATATCTACTATCCTTTATATTGGAAAATCCATGGTCAAAATTGCTTTGGAATTTTCATAGATTTTGATCAAATTAAACTTTTCCCCAAGTCAAAATGAGAAGGTCATTTCATTCCATAAATCTTGGAATTTTAATGAAATATGATGTTTTTCATTACTTCAATAGAAGTTTGCGAATATGTTTTAAGCAAATATTTATCCAATTGCATAAATTATATCATTGATCAATGAACACTAATTTGATATTTGATATTTGATATTTGA